>PVLC010021147.1:0-28347 GCA_004027655.1 Graphiurus murinus
TAATCCCAGCATTCGGGAGGCTGAGACCGGAGGATCCGGGTTCGCGGCCAGCCTCAGCTACCTAGTGAGGCACTGCACAACTTAGTGAGACTCGGTTTCAAAATAAAGAATAAAAAATAGGGCTGGGGGTATAGCTCGGAGGTAGAATGCCCCTGAGTTCAATCCCCAGTACCGCAAAAAAAAAAAAAAAAAAAAAAAAAAAAAAAAAATAGGGCTGGGGATGTAGCTCAGAGGTAGAATGGCCCTGGATTCAATTCCTAGTACCAACAAGAAAAAAACAAACTGTAAAATTAAGTTTAGACTACATGTACAAGGTGCATATGAAACATAAATGAATCCTATGTTTATGTTTGGGTCAAATTCCCAAGATATCTCATTATGTATATGCAAATATTCCAAAATCTGAAATCCAAAACACTTCTGTTTCCAGGCTTTTCAAATAAGGGGTACTCAATCTGTACTTAGGAATAAATTTAACAAAAGAAGTAACACTTTGAAACTATACCATCTTGTTGAAAGCGGAATGCATCTAAGTAAAGGTAGTGAAATATCATGTTAATGGTTCAGAAGACCTAATGTAAGGATGACAAGAACCCTCAAATTGATACAGAGTCAAAAGAATGCCAATCAAAATCCTATGTAGCTTTCTTTTAAAAACTGACAGACCTTAAAATTCACATGAAAATTCAAGGGACTCAGAGCTAAAACAATCTTCAAGAAGGAGAACAAAATTGACAAATTAACATTTCCTATTTTAAGACCAACTAGTTAACCACCGTAAGCAAGAAGGAAGGTGGTAAGAAGATAGACATTCCCTAGGCATGGTGGCACACGCTTGTAATCCCAGTATTTGGGAGGCTGAGACAGGAGGATCATGCCAGCCTCAGCAACGTGAGGGCTTCTGCAACTTAGTGAGATCCTGTTTCAAAATAAACAATAAAATTGGACTGAGGGTGTAGCTCAGAGGTAGAATGTCCTTAGGTTCAATCCCCAATACCCCCCCCCCTCCACACACAGATATACAGTCAATGGAATGAAACTGAAAATCCAGCTGGGCATGCAAGGTGCATATGAAACATAAATGAATTCTGTGTTTATGTTTATAGCAGGTGCCTGCAATCCCAGTACTTGGGAGGCTGAGACAGGAGGATCACGGTTGGAGGTCAGCCTCAGCAATTTAGCAAGGCCTTCAGCTGGAGGTGAAGCTCCCTAGTAGAATGCCCCTGGGTTCAATTCCCAGTACTACCAGGAGAGGGGGAGAGAAGGGGAGAGAGAGGTAGGTGTGTGTACCTCAGGCCAGGTGTGGTAGCACATACTTGAAATCCCAGTACTTGGGAGGCTGAGACAGGAGGATCTGGGTTCTCGGCCAGCCTCAGCCAATTAGTGAGCCCTCCACAATTTAGTGAGACCCTGTTTCAAAATAAAGAATAAAAAATAGGGCTGGGGGTGTAGCTCGGAGGTAGAATGTCCCTGGGTTCAATTCCCAGTAATGCAAAAAAATCAAAGAAAAGAATCATGATAGAAAAAAATACTGCTAGATGTTGACAGTTTCTCTTTTTTTCCCTCCAGTACTAAGGATTGAACCCAGGGGCACTCTAACTCTGAGCTACACCCCCAGCCCTGTTTTTATTCTTTATTTTTGAAGCAGGGTCTCACTAAGTTGTGGAGGGCCTCACTAAGTAGCTGAGTCTCGCTACGGACCTGCAATCCTCCGGTCAGCCTCCCAAGTACTGGAATTACAACCATGGGCCACCATGCCCAGCTGAAGTTTCCACTTATAATCAGTGCTTTATCTTGGTGATTTTAAGTTGGATTTACTGCTCAATACTATCGAGACTGTAGCAAAAGTCATTATGTATTTGATTTACTGGTCAAGGGCAATTTTCTTATCCAGAAAAATTTCTATCTCAGCCCTCAGCTAAAGGAAACCGCAGTAAAACTGCCACTGATAACTCATCAAATTATGTCATAGAAGAGCAATTCAGTATATTTAGCCTCGTGTATCTTAAAAAAAATTTCTCAGAGTTTGATAGTAAGTCCATAAGAGTAAATCCAAATCATTTTTGACACTATTAGTTCATTAACACATGACAGATTTAAACATTTTCTGCAAAGTAAGTGCTAATGAATAATACAATGAATAATCACAAGACTTAATGCCTTGCATCTTAACAAGCTTTGAAAACCTGTCCTCCTGAAATCTTTTTCCGCTCCACACTATTTTTACCCATATCACTTTTAACAACACTTAGTAGATTCCACTTCAGATTGTACTAAGTGTGTCTTATCTTCTCTGAAAATATTTTCTCCTATACTTATTTCACACTGACAATTCATAAAAACTAATTATTCAGTCACTTTAAACTTATCATTTTCAGCCGGGCGTAATCCCAGCATTCGGGAGGCTGAGACCAGAGGATCCAGGTTCGCGGCCAGCCTCAGCTACCTAGTGAGGCCCTCTGCAACTTAGTGAGACCCTGTTTCAAAATAAAGAATTAAAAATAGGGCTGGGGGTGTAGCTCGGAGGTAGAATGCCCCTGAGTTCAATCCCCAGTACCGCAAAAAAATAAATAAATAAACTTATCATTTTCTCCTAGAATATATAACAACTGAGTAGAACTGGTAACATCTATCGGCTCATCAAAAGCCTTAGAAAACAAAATCAATTACTTTTGTGTGTGTATGTGCATGTGTGTTTGTGTGTGGACATGGAGATTAAACCCAGGGGCATTCTACCACTGAAGTATACGTCCCACCTCTCCCCCAGTTCTTTTTATTTTGAAACAAGGTCTCCCTAAGTTCCATGTACTGGCCTTCAACCAGTGATCCTCCTCCCATCTCAGCCTCCCAAATACTGGAACTACAGGTATGTGCCACAACTTTCGTCTACTTTGTTTTTAAAGTAACTAGTCAGGCATGGTGGCATGTGCCTATGATCCCAGTACTTGGAAGGCTGAGACAGGAGAATCACAGGATCAAGACCAGCCTCATCAACTTAGCAAGATTCTCAGCAACCTAGAAAGCACTGATTCAAAATAAAAAAGGTTAGGGGTATAGCTCCAAGGTAGAATGTCCCTGCGTTCAATCCCCAGTATCACACACACATAAACACAAACACCAAAAAAAAAAAAAAAAAATCCTATTCATGTTGCTCCCAACAACCTTACATTCCTTACATTTCAAAGCAAGTATTCTTGCTGAAAGGAGCTGTAAACAAGCTCATCTTCGGTGGGCACATAGCTTTAGCTGCCATATCATCACATCACCACTGATAAATATTTTTCCTGTTTAGCTAACAAGTGAGCCATTTAGACACCTACCTTAACTGTAATCTAATTTTCACTTCTTATTTTTATGAAGAAAGTCTGCTGTGACACTTTTCTGTACTATTCCTTCTGATGGCTACATTCCTGTGATCTGAAAACGTTGTGAGAAATACTCAGTATGGTATTGTTAACATTCATTATACTCTCCGAGCATAGCTGTAGTGTTCCTGCATAACAAATGCAGTGCACCATCTAATTGAAAACAAAATCCATTCTGCTATGCCTCAAATATGAAGTATACTTTCCGCAATTTCCTGTTTTAATCTGAGAGGCATGGACTGGTCATAAAATGAATAAGTAATATGCCAGGGCAATACACGTGGCACTCAAAAACTGACAAGCTGTAACAGTGTCACTGTGATCTGTAGTTTGCCAAGCAGCAATTCAAAGTACATGTGATCTCAAGCCTGGCATGGTGGCGCATGCTTGGAGGCTGAGACAGAAGGATCGCAGGTTCACACCCAGCATCAGTGAGGCCCTCTGCAACTTAGTGAGATCCTGTTTCAAAATAAAGAATAAAAATGAGGGCTGGGGGTATAGCTTGGAGGGAGAATGGCCCTGGATTCAATCCCCAGTACTGCAAAAAAAACAAAACAACAAAAACAAAACAAAACAAAGTACATGTGATCTCTGCAGTAACAACTCAAGTCTGACACTGCAGTGCAACCTAAATCCCAGACCACATGCAAGTAGATGGGCATGAAAGCAAACGAGTGTGGATTTGTTCTAATAAAACTTTATTTTTGGATACTAATACTTGAATTTCATGATTTTCATGTGTAATAAAATATTACCTTTTTTTTTCAACCATTTAAAAATGTAAAAACCACTCTTAGCCTGTGGGCCGTGTGAAAACAGGTGAGGAACTAAATTTGACCCACAAGCTGTAACATGCTGAAATCTGGTGTGCCATTCAGGGGTCACAAGTGCAAGTTATAGTATGTAATGTGTCCAAAATTATCTTTTAATCTTCTCATCTCTGTAGACTGGCATAAACTCTGGATAGCTTTCCAGTCTCTTGGTTGTAAGCAAAGAAAATTTTTTTTTTTTTTTTTTTTTGTGGTACTGGAGATTGAGCTATACTCCCAGCCCTATTTTTTATTCTTTATTTTGAAACCGAGTCTCACTAAGTTGCGGAGTGCCTCACTAGGTAGCTGAGGCTGGCCGCGAACCCGGATCCTCCTGTCTCAGCCTCCCAAATGCTGGAATTACAAGCGTGCGCCACCACGCCCGGCTAGCAAAGAAAAATTTAAAAAGTAGCTCAGACGTAGAATGCTCCCAAGTACATCCCTCAGCAAAAACAAACAAACAAAAAATTCTGTATGTAGCTGTTCTAATTATTTTCAGTGGAAGGACTGGTCTGGTCTAATCCACGTTCTCTGCTATAGGTAAAGATAGAAATAACACTTGCATTACCAAGTATCAAGATTTAGTGTCAAGCTACAGTAATATGACAGCGTAACATTTTCACTGGAACACACAAGTATACAAATGGAGTGAAATGGAAAGCCTAGAACAATCAACACATACAGTGAGTGTGTTACATAACAGGTTGTGCTTCAAAAAAGTAGAAAAAAAGAAAAGATATTTCAATAAATGACATAATTAAGCCAGGTGTGGTGGCGCATGTTTGTCATCTCAGTATTTCAGAGGCTGAGACCAGAGGATCCAGGTTCGAGGCTAGCCTCAGCTACTTAGTGACGCACTCCGCAACTTAGTGAGACTGTGTTTCAAAATAAAGAATAAAAAATAGGCCTGGGGGTGTAGCTCGGAGGTAGAATGCCCCTGAGTTCAATTCCTAGTACCACAAAAATAAATAAATAAATAAATAGGCTCTCTATAAGTCTGAAAATGAAATAAGATTCCTTTATCACAAAATGAATAAAAAACAATTTTAAATGGATAGAGCATGTACATATTAGTGCACAAATATAAAAATATATTTTCAGGATATATTAGAAACTCCAAAAAGAGTTTAAGTTCTGAAATAAATATATTACTGTTAGCAGAGTCCCAACTCTGGGGCCCGAGCAACTAATGCCTAGTCACTTACCCCCCCCCCCCCGCAAGAAAAATAAAACAGAAAAAGTAATGCTGAAAAGCAAGAAAAGCGTTAACCAGTATGGCCAAAATGGGAAGACAAGAGAACCAGAACTTCCCGCCCTGTCTTTAGGAATAGTGACAGAAGTTCCCAGATTAAAGAGCAAAGGGGGGCCAGAGGACTGCACAGTACAACAGTCTGGATCAGACTGTGGTCTGGTATCACTACTCAGGATTGGTCAGGCAGGGCCTTGCTGTCAGAGACAAAACATTGCTATTTGGAGTGAGGAGGAGGATGATGGGGGGGGGGGGGGTTCATCAATCCAAGCTAATGCTCCTGGAATCCAAAGTGACTGACTCAGAGTAAAGAAGACAGATGCAAAATGAAGGCAAAGATGCTGAAGTTTTTGTATCAGGCCCTGGTAAAGAATCGGTGTCTTTGGCAAAAGCAACCTGTCAGCCAGGCATGGTGGTACATGCTTGTAATCCCAGTACTTGGGAGGCTGAGACAGGAGAATCACAGTTTTGAGGCCAGCCTCAGCAACTTGTGAGACCCTATGAAACTTAGAGAGACCCTGTTTCAAAAAAAAATAAAATAAAATAGGGCTGGGAGTGTAGCTCGGAAGTAGAATGCCTCTGGGTTCAATCCCTAGTACAAAAAGAAAAGAAAAAAAAAAAAAAAACAAAGCCTGTACATTGTTACATTACCATGGTTTAAAATTCAAAAATTTCATAAAGGGGAAGCAATTAAAAGTACTTACAGAGTCACACAGAGTACATTCTTTAGGTGTGGTAGAACACCTGGAATCTAGTACTTGGGAAGGTTAGACAGGAGGATCACAGGTTCCAAGTCATCATCAGCAACTTTAGCAAGACCCTGTTTCAAAATGAAAAGAACTAGCCAGGCATGGTGGCACATGCTTGTAACCCCAGTACTTGGGAGGCTGTGACTGAAGGATCTGGGTTTGCAGTCAGCCTCAGCAGTACTTAGTGAGGCCCTGTTTCAAAATGAAGAATAAAAAAATAGGACTGGCAGTATAGCTTGGAGGTAGAATGCCCCTGGGTTCAATCCCTAGTACCACCAAAAAAAAAAAAGAAAGAAAAGAAAAGAACTGGGTGTGTGGCTCGGAGGTAGAATGCTACTGGGTTCAATCACCAGTACAAAAAATAATAATAATAATTTTACCACATTCCTAAGCAATCTTCAGAAAGTATTTTACACACATTAATTTCATATCATTCTCTGCCCCTCCCGACACCTTACATCCAAGAGATCTATTACAACACCAATAGATAACAATTAACCTCATCACAAAGTTCTCTTTTTCTTTTGTTGGAAACAGGGTCTTACTAAATATACCCACGCTTACAGCAGCGTTAACTCACAATGTTACGGAACCAGCACAGGTGTCCACCAACAGATGAACAGATAAAGAAGATGTGGTATATAAACACAATGGAGTTTTACTAAGCCATAAAGAACAAAAAAATTATGTATGTTGCAGGAAAATGAATGAAACTGAAGATCATTGTGTTAAGTGGGCTGAGAGTGTGGCTTGGAAGTAGAGTGTCCCTGGGGTTCAATTCCCAGTACCTCAAAAAAAAAAGAAAGAAAGTATCACTAAGTTGCTGAGAGTCTCACTAAACCACTAAGTTGCTGAGAGTCTTACTGAATTGCAGAGGCTGGCTTAAACCTAAAATCCTGGTCTCAACCAGGCATGGTGGCACCAGACTGTAATCCCAGTTCTTCGGAGGCTGAGACAGGAGGATCACAGGTTCAAAACCAACTTCAGCATTTCAGCAAAATTCTTAGCAATCTGTCAAGACCATGTTTCAAACAAAAAATAAACTGGGCTGAGAGTATATCTCAGAGGTAGAATGCCCCTTGGTTCAACCTCCAGTAACAGAGAAGGGAGTGGAGGGCGGGGGGAGGCAACGTAAGATCCTGGTCTCGGTCTCCCAACTACAACTACTCTTCAAAATTGATAACATGCCAGGTATGGTGGCACACACTTGTAATCCCAGTACTTGGGAAGCTGAGACAGGCGGATCTCGGGTTCACAGCCAGCCTCAGCTACTTAATGAGGCCCTCCACAACTTAGTGAGATCCTGTTTCAAAATAAGGAATAAAATAGGACTGAGGGTATAGCTCGGGGGTAGAATGCCCTAGGTTCAATCCCCAGTACCACAAAATAAATAAATATATATATATATATATATATATAGTAATGTTGAATTTCCCAAAAAAAGGCACTCCTTTTTTTTTTTTTCAGTACTGAGGATTGAACCCAGGGCATTCTACCTCCGAGCTCCACCCCTCGCCCAATTTTTCATTCCTTATTGTGAAACAGGGTCTCACTAAGTTGTGGAGTGCCTCACTAAGTAGCTGAGGCTGGCTGCAAACCTGAGATTCTCCTGTCTCAGTCTACTTGGGATTATGAGCATGCGCCACCACACCCAGTTTATTACTATTCTTAAAGTAATAGTTACCCATTCACATGAATTAGGTCATTTTGATAATCTAACTAAAGCTAATATTATAATAACTGAATAATTACTTGAATCTAAGTCCCTGTCTCAGCTATACTTTTGAAAGCTTTGTCTATACTTAAAATATTAAAGCCCATACCATTTTTTTATGGTCGAAATTTCTAGGGTTGGCTTGGTTTTTTTTTTTGTCTTTTTGTACAGGGGACTGAAGCTAGGACATTCTACATTTGCGCTACACCCCCAACCCTTTTTCTTATTGAAACAGGGTCTCATTAAGTTACTGCACTCTGGCCTCAAACCTGAGATCCTCCTGTCTAAGCCTCCCAAGTACTGGGATTAAATCAGGCGTGCACCACCGCACCTGGCTCAAATGTCTAGTCTTAATATTCCTTTAGATGGGCTATCCCATCTCTCCCCTAAATACACTTGTCAAAAACCAAAGAGAATTTATAGATAACAAAGCAGTATCACTTCATAGTTTGCTGCCTTTAGAGATGAGAAGTAACTGTCATACTTATTTTTCCGACTGCTTCAAAATCGCATGAAAATGATGAAAAGTTTTTTGAAGCGAAAGCTTTAAAAACTGGCAGACTGTGTGCCTATGAATTCAGGATAATGCCATAAAGATTTATTGGACTGCCAACTGGACTAGAAGTGTTTTAGTCAATGTTTGAAATGTGTCAAATGTTATCTCTTATTTTAAATCTTTACTATATAATTTCATCTTAAAGAGTAACCACATTGATGTAAAAGCATAGTAATTCTCATTTCTAAAAACATTTATTTCAGACTCAGATGCAAAATATTTCAAATCTTTTTGAGTAACTAATACTATATTCTTGGGTATGTACAAATTACTTGATATAAATTATTCGTTTTATATTCTGAAGAATTTTCCACAAGAGTAATCATTCAATAAATAATTCTTGCAAATGAATCTTGATATTAAGGAAAGCAAATGCTGCAGAACTGTGGTCTTAATAATGATTCTCTTACTTACTTCAGTGCTCCCTGAGACAACAGCTTTGTCCACGTCCACCGATGATGGTTCTTCTGCCTGGCACACTCCCAGTGACCACTCCACACAGCGGTGATGCGCCCAGCAAGTGCCTCAAATGGAGGAGGGGGGAGGAGCAAATGAGTAAGCATCAAGAACATCAGTGCAAATACGGGAAGGCACAGAACTGCGAGTACAACGCCAATGTGTCTCTGATACCATCAAGCAGTCCTTCTCAGACTGTGGTGCAGTCTGACCTGGCAGACTAATGCCAGTCTGGTACTTGTTAGAAATGCAGAGTCTCAGGCCACAACTGAGGCTGACTGAGTCAAAAATTCCTCCTCTGGGGCCCAGTGATGTGTGCTTTCACAAGCCTTTCAGGTGATTCCAAAGCACCAAATGAAGTTTGGGAAATACTGAATTAGTGACCATTTCTTCATCAAACAAAACTAGGTTTTAGTCATCTCATTAAATATTACCGTTTTATTTGATATTTTTATATAAGACAAAAGAGACATTATTAAATACTTTCTTGATGACCAAGGGGATGTATGAGAAATTAATGACACAAGCACTCCTCTCCATCCCAAGGAAGAGCACCCATCAGTCTGGTTAACAGCTCAGTCCTTAAATTCCCCATCAAACAGCACTTACAACACTATCAATCAACCTGCAGTTCATGTGTAGAATGAGATTTACTTAAAATCCCAACAGTGCAAAACCATATATGTGAGTTATTGTACTGTTATACAAAAGAACCCTGGAGGCTAAGATCTATTGTCCTTCACCCCCATAGGAAACTGAATCAGACTGCCATGCTCCCAAAGCTTTCACAAAGTCCTTTAAAATTTTCTTTCCTCAACTATCAGATATGCACACCAGAGTAAAATAAATATTGATAAAAGCATCCAGTCCAGTGTTGTACTGTACAGATTTTAAATAAACTAAGTAAACATAATTAGTTTCTTTTACCTAATCAGGCAGACTAATGGCACTTTTTATAATATATCCCTAATTTTTTCTAGATGAAAAGTTTTTTTTGTTGTTGTTTTGGGTTTTTTTATTTTGGTACTGGGGATTGAACTCAGGGGCATTTTACCTCCGAGCTATACCCCCAGCCCTACTTTTTATTCTTTATTTTGAAACAGGATCTCGCTAAGTTGTGGAGGGCCTCACTAGGTAGCTGAGGTTGGCTACGAACCTGGATCTTCCAATCTCAGGCTCCTAAGTACTGGGATTACAAGCGTGCACCACCACGCCCAGTTTCAAAAGTATTTATTATAGAATAAGTTGATGCACTGATATTTAAATGCTTCCAGAATCAAAAGGCAGTTGGTACTTAAGAGAGGCCCTTACCTGTAGGGTCAAATAAGGCTTGGACATCAATGGCATCAGGAAGGCCCACCAGACTGAGTTCGTCCCACAGTTTACCAGCCTGATCATCCGAAGCTGTCTGGGTGCTCACACTGACACAAGACACTACATTCTGCTGAGGAGGTCGTTCTCTGAAAATAAAGCGAGGTAAGATAAACAGCTGTGAAAGTGATAATCAGCAGAAAACTGCTTCATTTATGACAATTAAAGTACTGCCCGATCAATTTTAATTTATTAGGTATATGCTGTCATAAATCAACCCTTAGAATTCATTTGTTATTATTCATAGTATAATATTAAAGTGGGTGACATATTACTTCATGTAACCAACAACTAAAAGTCTCCAAACTCATAAGCAAGTGTTAATATTATAGCTGTAAATTCATTTTTCCATTCTCAAATATAATTTAAAAAAAAAAAAGATTATCATATTCTAGTCAGGAACCATGTTAACATGACTACTCCCTTTGTCCTTACTTAAATGTTAACAAAGCATATTTTGATCAGAAAATTTAAAGTGCCTTATCTTTCCTGTATGCACTGGGGATTGAACCCAGGGGTATTCTACCTCTGAGCTATACCCCAGCCCTATTTTATGTTTTGAAACAGGGTCTCACTAAGTTGCGGAGAAGCCTTGCTAAGCTGCTGAGGCAGCCGCAAACCTGCAAGCCTCCTGTCTCAGCCTCCCAAGTACTGGGATTACAAGCATGGACCAATACGCTCGGATCTTTCTTTCTTTTCTTTTTTTTTTTTTTTTTTAAGCGTATGTGCTGCCAAAGCAAGCACAATGTGCTTTATCTTAATAGAGAACTTCCACAGAAGAAATGAGAGTTAATTTTATGTAAAGAAAGGTTATTGCCCAGGGAAAATGAAAACCCCCCACCCAGTATGGAAAGGGAGGCAGGGAGAGGGGACATGCCAGCTCTAGCTTTGTTACGTGCCCCCAACAAAGTTCAGTAACTGGCCTGTGGCATGATGTTGCAAGCAGTCTCAATCAAGACTGTGCCTCACAAATCAAAGTAAAGGCAAAAGCAAAATAAAGGCATGGGGAATAAGGAAGACAGTATGACAGCTAAAAATATAGTAAAAAAAAAAAAATAGTGAATGTTGTATAAATAAATAAAATGAGGGAGATTTCAGACCTTTAAGCCCTAATACTTTAGGTATTAAGATCACTTAGTAAACAAAGATGACTACTGTGTTCAACATTAAATATGGGAAATCAGATGACTACCACTAAAACTTAAATCTTCTCCTAATATAATAGTATTTAACCTGATGATAATTCTGGATTAAATCACTATTGAATATAGATCATAACTCACTGCACTTCTGTATGCTGGATATTTATCATGATTCCTATTAAGAGAAAATCAGCACAATGACCAGGGTACTAAACTTTTTTATACCTGGAATCATTGAAAAAAAAGAAGTATTAACATATTTCAATAAGTACATTTAAATATCAAACCATATAAAATAACCAGTAATTTTTTATGTTCAGCATTAGAAATGCATAAAAAGGTTCAGCATGCTATACTAACTTCAGTCTCATGTACTTAAGTACCCACAGTAAGAGGAGAATAAATTCCTCTCTACACATATAATCTCTATTCCTACAAATATATTCTTCGTTACTAATCAGTGTTATTTTATTGGGAGCAATAAAGACTAGCAGTTCATCTATAAATACTATGGTATTGTTTACCATTTTTTTGCACTCTTTGGGAATGGAGTGTAAAATCCAATGGAATGACTAACCAGGCTATTATTAACCAGTTCCTAACCAGAAGCTTAGTCAAATTCAGCCTCCAGGTTTTGAGACCAGTTTGTATGTATATACCATATCGAATGCCAATATCAATCTTAAAGATGGCAGCAGCCCAGCACAGGAAAGAGTTTCAAGAGGAAGTCAACTGAAATATATACCCATAAAGTATCAAGTTATAAAGCAAAAAGAGAGAGACAAAAAGAATCCTTGATTATATCTTAATATAAACAAGAGCAGAAGCCATGTATAAAAACTTCCTTTGTCATATTTTTAACAAAATTAACTACCTGCTTACAATTCAAAATTAACTTATATTTTGTAAATATTTAAAAGTACTACTAAGCTATGCTTTTATGATTGTCAAATTTTCTAAATGTACTTCATTAATGGGCTTTTTATCACTACTTCGTAAATTTGTTATATAATGGGTAGCTGAGCCTGGTCATAACCTGAGATCCTCTTGTCTCAGCCTCCCAAGTACTGGGATTACAAATGTGCGCCACCACGCCCAGCTACAAGGCTGTTTTTATAGTTATCTGAACTCATTTAAATTTTTCACTCAAAATGAGTTTAATTTATAAAATAAGTAAATAAAGTCCAATTCTATTTCCCAGGACAAGATTTTATCTAATTGTCATTATTAACAACAAAACATGAGAATTTAAGTAAGTTACAGCCTGGTCCAATCCATTAAGTTTGGACTGATGAATGTTTTCAGTTTGCGTTTGCTGGACATTAGAGGAATGTTATTAACACATAAGCACTGAACTGATAACAAAAGGTAAGGTTCTTATACATGATCTAGCTATGGCCTTCAAAACATCATGCCTCTCCAAATACAGGACTTGTAAAGTTTCCTTAAACTGTTCTACCTTGAACACTTCAAATGTATGTGTATATATATATATATACACACACACACACACACACACACACATATATATGTTTGTGTGTGTGTGTGTGTGTGTGTGTGTATATATATATATATTTTTTTTTTTTTTTTTTTTTTGGCGGTACTGGGGATTGAACACAGGGGCGTTCTACCTTCAAGCTATACCCCCAGCCCTATTTTTTATTCTTTATTTTGAAACTAAGTCTTACTAAATTGCAGAGTGCCTCACTCGGTAGCTGAGGCTGGCCACGAACCCGGGATTACAAGAGTGTGCCACCACGCCCAGCTTAAAATATTCTTTCTTGTTATTGTTTCGATTCCTACTTCAAGTCTTCAAGGCTTTGGCAGAAGGTCAAACTAAGTAGCCAATCAAGTAAGTACAGCACAATGCTTTAGTACTGAAATCTGGATACAGGCCAGATAGACACTTGGACAATTACATCATTACTCTCAAGTGGCAGGGCTGATTAGTCTTCCGTGTGTGTGTGTGTGTGTGTGTGTGTGTGTGTGTGTGTACAATTACATCATTACTCTCAAGTGGCAGGGCTGATTAGCCTTCCAAGTGAAGTGTGTGTGTGTGTGTGTGTGTGTGTGTGTGTGTGTGTGTGTGTGTTTTACTGGGGATTGAACCCAGGGGGCATTCTACCACTGAGCTATACCCCCAGCCCTATTTTATGTTTTATTATGAAACAGGGTCTCACTAAGTTGCTGAGGCTGTCCTCAAACCTGCAATCCTCCTGTCTCAGCTTCCCAAGTACTGAGATTACAGGCATGCGTCACCATGCCTGGCATGAAATTAATTTTTATACTTTCTCATCAACCACAGAAATTTCTACACCCTTAACTAGCAAAGATGAGTCCACATATGAAGATAGCCTTTAAGCACAACTGTATAAAATATGTGTAAAGCATGTTGGACAAAAACTTTAGGTAATTCTAATTTACTCATGAATAAAGACATACGTATATAGTTATGCAAATTGTTATTTTTTTTAAAAAAAAAAGTATCTTGTACATCTTTAGAAAGAGCAATGTAAACATACAATTATAGAAAGAAAAAAAGGAAAGGGAAGAACAAGAAAAGAGAAAGAACTGTATTATGTTAGAAATTTACAAGACATCTTAACATTTTCTGAAACATACACATATATAAACTAGATAAATTAAGGAGAATGAATAAGTGACACAAAAGATAAATAGCAAAAAACACTCTGATTTTACTATTATGCTAAATTCTTACAAATAATTAAAAACTAATTTAAATGATGGAAAGACATTGACAAAACAGACTGTTTTAACGTCTTGCCATTTGTAAATTCCATGAACTCTTCTCAGTTTATGTTATATTCTCTAAAATTCTTTTCCAAAAGTTAACTTTTGTCATCACACTGATTTTGTTAACATAAAATTAAGGTAACTAACTTTTTTAAAATAAAGAAACTTTGAAAAATGAACTGTTGGGTTAATGGCAAATAAAAAACTACTGCATCAATGTGGAAAACTATTCAATAGTGACAACCCCATTTGTCAGTTTATAAACATCACAGTGAAAATAAGTTACAGCTTGTTTTATTCCATCCCAAAAATGTAAATCCAAAAACTGCTTACTTTCTCTGTCCACGCTGTTTTCGTGGAGCTGAATTTTGTATTTTCTCATAGTTCCCATTGCTGTTGTCATCAGTGTCCTTGGTAGCAGGTTGGTTTTTCCATGGCAAGATAAATCCAGGCGTTACTCTGAATTGTTTCAAGTCTCCTTGCCCTAAGGAACTTTTTTCCCCACAGTAACAAAAAGCGCAGAGCTGTTCACTGGTGTTTAAAAAAAAAAAAAAAAAAAGACAACAATTAAATCAAGTTTAATGCCATCCATACATTTGCAATTCTACTTTTCCTCAGCATGACTTGGGGGTGGGGAGGGTGCATGGGCTGGAACCCAAGGCCTCACATGTGCTTGGTAAGCACTCTACCACTGAGTTACACCCCTAACACTACAGGTTTTTTTAAAACTGGTAAACTAGAAAACATTTTGCTAAGACTTCTTCAGTTAAAATGTAAAGGGAGAGGTGAAACTGCTGACAACATGACCTTATACATATGTAGAAAACCCTGAAGACCTTATTTTAAAAAGTTACTAAAAAACAAATTAAGTTTCAAAATATAAACCCAACATTAAAAAAATACCATTTCTCAGTCAAGCCAAGTGGTGCATGCCTGTAATCCTAGTACTAGGGAGGCTGAGACAGGAAGATAACAGGTTGAAGGCCAGCCTCAGCAACTTAGTAAGACTCTGTTTTAAAATATAAAACAAAATGGCTCAGATGTGGTGCACTCCGAGAGATCAGACGTGAGAGAGGAGAGAGTGAGAGAGAGTGAGAGGAGAGAGGAGAGAGGAGAGAGAGAGAGAGGAGAAAGGAGAGAGAGGAGAGAGGAGAGAGAGAGAGGAGAGAGGAGAGAGAGTGAGAGAGAGAGAGGAGAGAGGAGAGAGGAAAGAGGAGAGAGAGTGAGAGAGAGAGGAGAGAGGAGAGAGAGAGAGAGAGAGGAGAGAGGAGAGAGAGTGAGAGAGAGGAGAGAGGAGAGAGGAGAGAGGGAGAGAGGGAGAGAGGGAGAGAGGAGAGAGAGAGAGAGAGAGAGACCTGGCCTGTGTGGCGGGAGCTGCGGGGAGCTGTGCAAGGAAAGAGCACAGTGAGCAGTGGACAAGATCAGAAAGACATCCAGGCCACATGGCACCTTTCGGAAAATGCAAGGGCCCAAGATGTTATGTGTATTTTAAGTATTTAACTTAAATATAGTAGACAGCCATCAGAGAGAGTAGAGAAGACTCGATTTACATTTTAGAATAATTTTTGCAACTGTGCTAAGAACAAACTGGATTGTGGAAAGGTAAAGTAGAAATATTATTCAATCCCCAGAACATTAAAGGGGGGGGGGGGGATGTTAAGCAAACAGATGGACAAGAGTTTGAAGTTTAGGAAAGGTCAGCCCTAGAGATCAGAGATCTAACTGTGAGGCTCATAAAAACACACACGAGATTTATAGCTGTGAAACTGGATATGCTATCCAGGAGTGAAAAACACTAAAAAGTAGACAAGATATACCAATATTATAAAGGTGAAGAATCTCCACAGAAACCACCAAAGACAAAACGAGGAGTGAGGTATGCCAAATGCAAAACACAGAAACCGCCTCAAAAAGATGTACATATCCAACTTCTTAGTTAGTTCATAGTTTTATTCATACCTTCCAAGCAGAGCCTTAAAAATATGACTTCAAAAGTGAACTATAAGCCAGGTATGGTGGCACATGCCTTTAATTCTAGTACTTGGGAGGTTGAGACAGGAGGATTGCAGGTTTGAGGACAGCCTCAGCAAGTAGTAAGACTCTAATTAACCTAGTGAGACTGTTCCAAAATAAAAATAAAAAATAGGACTAGGGGTGCAACTCAGAGGTAGAATGCCCTGGGTTCAATCCCTAGTACAAAAAAAAAAAAAAAAGTGAACTATACACTGATAGGTTATAATGTCCTGTCTTTCTTTTAACAAATGGGGGGAGGGTAAGGGATAAACTTATTAACTTGAGTTTATAGATAAGTATCAAAAACTAATTCTTCTGCTATATACTGGCAGCTATTTCTTGGGCTAGGAATAGCATACTGCTAATACTCTATACTCCTCTGGGGTGACTAGAGCAACAGCTTAGTGTGCTTTCTGCTTTATAATGGCCCAACCTCTCAGCCACCTTGCACCCCAATCACACACAGAGTTATCAGCCTCCAATTTAAAACTCTACCCAGATGAACATCCTCAGCCCTTCTACCCTGACTTTTCTCTGCAATCAACTCACTGCCTTTTCCCCACCACTAGTCTTCAAAGCAGGTCTATTCATTCTCTAACCTGATTTTGGCTTCTACACCAACAGAGACCAGGGCGTTTGCAGATTCCTCAGACACAGGTGGGTGAGCAGCTGAGGCCGGCTGTTTGCTGCGCTCTACTTCTGCTTCGGCATCCTCTTCTGCAGACTGCTCTTTGATTTCTGCTTCACAGTAAACAAAGGGACATAAGAGTCATTTTTGTGTTTGTATCTCTCATTGGTGAATTTATCTACAAAGAATGTGACAATGGAAAAAGTCAAACAACAAATGACAACTTTTCACAAATGCAGGAAAAGCTTATGTACATAATTAATGGCATTGTTTATATTCGCTCTCTTCTGCAAAATGATAATCAAAATAATGTAAAAGACAATACACTTTTCCTTGTGCCCAAAGCACAATAGATTCGGGGAAGTTTCATCCTAGTAATAACTATTAAGAATCTTACTCGAGCCGGGCGTGGTGGCGCACGCTTGTAATCCTAGCATTCGGGAGGCTGAGACCAGAGGATCCGGGTTCGCAGCCAGCCTAAGCTATCTAGTGAGGCACTCCGCAACTTAGTGAGACTCGGTTTCAAAATAAAGAATAAAAAATAGGGCTGGGGGTATAGCTCGGAGGTAGAATGCCCCCGAGTTCAATCCCCAGTATCGCAAAAAAAAAAAAAAAAAAGAATCTTACTTTCAGGTCAGGCGTGGTAGTGCACGCCTGTAAGCCCAGTAACTTAGGAGGCTAAGACAGAAGGATTCAAGGTTCAAAGCCAGCCTCAACAACCTAGTGAGACCTGTTTCAAAATAAAAAATAGGGGGGGGGGGGGGTAACAGCTTGGAGAAGGAATGCAACTGGGTTCAATCTCAGTACCAAAAAAAGAAATCTTATTTTCAGGATTATAGTAGTTGATCTGTTGGACAAATGTATTTCATTGTGACTCATTTTTTTAAAGTTTCTCACATTTTATAAATATAAACTATCATTAACTTAAAATAATCATTATATACTCTAATAAGAAGCCATTTTTATTTATTTTATTTTATTTTATTTTTTGCGGTACTGGGGATTGAATTCAGGGGCATTCTACCTCCGAGCTACACCCCCAGCCCTATTTTTTATTCTTTATTTTGAAACCGAGTCTCACTAAGTTGCGGAGTGCCTCACTAGGTAGCTGAGACTGGCCGCGAACCCGGATCCTCTGGTCTCAGCCTCCCGAATGCTGGGATTACAAGCGTGTGCCACCACGCCCGACTAAGAAGCCATTTTAAAAGCTAAATATTTGAAGGAAACACACATTGATTCTACTACCTTCTTCAGTTCTCCTCAGGATTCTAACCCTAACATCTTCTATCTCCTTTCTCAAGAGGCACCCTGAGAAAGGAGAAGAGTCTCAAACACCTCCACCCCTATGATTGTTCTTCTCCTTTCTGATTTTTGAGTTTTTGTTTTGTGCTACTAGGGACTGAGCTCAGGGGTATTCTATCTCTAAACTACATGCCCAGCCCCTGTCCTTTTTTTGGAAACAGGGTCTAAGTTGCTGAGGACTTTGCTAAGTTGCTGAGGCTGGCCTCGAACCTGTGATCCTCCTGTCTCAGTGTCCCAAGTACTGGTTGGGATTACAGGTGTGCAACCATGCTCCATTCAGAGATTAGAGGTGCCACCATGCTCCGTTCATTCTTCTTTTAAAAATAATGATATATCTTCTCTGGCTTTCATATGGTATTACCAGAAAAAAGAGACACTGCCACTCCACCAATGTTCCTGATGATATTCCATGTTCTTGGCTGGATCCTTCTTTTCTAATTGGAAATTTATTTAGATCTTTCTATACCACCACCATCACCACTACCACCCACAAATGTATCACCACCCGTGCAAACAAAGCTTCAAGAGTCCACTGAGCTGCTCCTTTTACCACCAAACTTCATGAAATACCACTTAAAATTACTGAATCTCATTACCTCCCCGGGGCCTCAACTAACTCTTTCTATGCATCCACCCTCCTACTAAGCAATTGTTCTAACAACCCAGGGGCAACTACCAAGCCTTCAAACATCCTAAAATTTCATTTCACAAAAGGACTACCTCCTTAGAGAAAGGCTCTTCTAACTTTAATAAACAGGGAGATATAATGGATGGATGTAGAATCTACAGTCATAAAAACCTTGCCTCAAGTATCAAGTTGACTACCAGCTATTTAATATTATGTAAGTCATGTGTTTTACTCATCTGTAAAATTAAGAATCTACCTTACCTCCCATAAGATAGTTAAAAGAAGACTAAATGGTCTATTATCTGTCTCTTCAGGTATTTCTTTTAGAGCTCAAAATTAAAATACAGCTCCTTAGCTGCTCTTCTGTAAAGAACACGGTCGTCTCTGGACGACGCCCTCGGCAGCACTCATTCGCTCCGGTGCTGCGCAGCAGACACACAGCCAGCAGCTCACGCCCGCGTCACATCCAACTTCTCTCACTTCAGTCTGACTTTTTTTTTTTTACTATCTTATAAATTCCAAATATATCTTAGGGAAGTATTTTTTAAAAATGAGCAGCTCTGATAACTACTGTGTAATTAGAAAAACAACACAAAAAATTGTAAATATTGCCGGGCATGGTGGCGCACGCTTGTAATCCCAGCATTTGGGAGGCTGAGACCGGAGGATCCGGGTTCGCGGCCAGCCTAAGCTATCTAGTGAGGCACTCCGCAACTTAATGAGACCCGGTTTCAAAATAAAGAATAAAAAATAGGGCTGGGGGTATAGCTTGGAGGTAGAATGCCTCTGAGTTCAATCCCCAGTACCGCAAAAAAAAAAAAAAATTGTAAATATTGTCAAATAAAATTAATGATTGCATGAGGCATCAAACAGGTGCTTTTGGTTTTCATAGTTACAATAACATGGGTTTTCCCTTTTAAACTGAAACTGAAAATTTGGCCATAAATTGCTTATTAATCAAGGTATCCTATCCATCACCAAAGACAAAATTAACAGAGTAACCTAGAATTGAATCTACAAATATGTTTGCATCCAAAAGCCAATTTGCAAACTTTTCTACATTAAAATTCTACATTTTTATGTAACTAAAGACACCATGAGTAAAATTAATACATCACAAATGAGAAAAATACATGCAATTTCTATCTTCACAAAGGTATGAAAATTCAGAATGTGTAAAGAATTTTACAGATGAAGAAGTCACATAACCCTGCAGAAAACAAAGGATAAAATCCATATTCTCCTTCCATGTATTATTCAAACTTTAGGAAGGCAAATGTGGCTCAATCAACATTCTTGCCATAAGGTCTGGCAAGTTCTGACCAAAAGACTTTAAACAAAGTGACTGTGCCCACTTCTCTATAATGTGTAAGGAAACATTCTAGGCGCTGGCAAAGAAACAAGGCAGAAGAAACCTGGTCCTCAAACAACCACACAGAGCAAAGATGCCTCGTCAGCCTGAACCTCTCGCTGTAGAAATATTAGAGAAAATGAGTCTTACTTAAGCCACGACTGAATATTTTCTTTTTCTTCTTGCTTTTTTGGTACTGGAGGTTGAACCGAGGCATTCTACCTCTGAGCCACACCCCCAGCCCTTTTTGTTTTTATTTTGAAACAAGGTTAAGAGCTGGGTGAGATGGCCTTAATGAGACCCTGGTTTCAAAGTAAAAATAACATAAAATAGGGCTGGGGGTGTACTTCAATCACCAATACCACCAAAAAAGAAATAAAAAATTGAAATGAAACAGGGTCTTGCCAAGTTGCTGAGTGTCTTGCTAAGTTGCCTCAGCTGGCCTCAAACCTGTGATACTCCTGTCTCAGCCTCCCAAATATTGAGATTGCAGATGTGAACTACCACACCTGGCTACCATTGCTGTATTTTGAAGTCTCTGACACAGCAATTTAACTCATGTCTTAGTTTAACACAGAAGAGTGGGGAACTGTCATAACCAATACGTAAAATAAGTGGTGATCAGGCTAGAAGATACTTATACTGTATGTTGAAAAGCAACTGACTCTTTTTATGCTGCATCAATATTTAGCACTAATGTGACCTACAGTAATTTGGAAAAATAGACAGTGCCCATAGGGCCTGTAGATCTGGGGAAATCATCTGGAAAGAGCCAAAGGATATTTCGTGTTGCCTATTCTCGGGAGCTTTTATAACCAAGATATAAAGGGATCCAGTTCTGCTAGAGACTCTCTCGCACTCTGCCTATTATATTCAAAGTAACATAAAATGACCTTATATAAACATTTCATTTCTACTCAGAGAGGTCCAGAACACATTTAGGATACACCCTTTTTGTACCATTCTAAATACTAAGTAACAAGAAAGGGTAAGAGTCAGAAAAAGGAAGAAGAAATGTAAAGGAAGAACAAGAACAGTGCTTCAGAAGCTATAGACAGTGAGCCAAGTGGGACAGGGTCACATGCCATTCAATTTCCTGGGAACACTTTTCTTCTAAGAGACAGCGCATTTAATCCCCTCCCTCATACTGTTCCCTCCAATTAGGTCTGGGCCGTCTGCTTCTTATTAATATGCTGCTATCTACTACTTATCCCATCTAAGCAAAAATGTCGTCCTCTGGCAAATTCTACAACAGTTCTAGCTTTTTAACTCCCCCACTCAAAAAAAAAAAGCACTTTTAATGTTTTAAAGGAGGTTCTACTACTTATAACTAAGGGGAAACAAACAGGAGAACAGTGTCTTCCTGTCTCTAAAAGAACCAAGATGAAATGGCAAGGTTAAACATAAATGCTAATGGTAGGTTGATAGGGTTTCAGATACACAGCCTTTTTTTTTTTTTTTTTTTTTTTTTTTGCGGTACTGGGTTTGACCTCAGGGGCATTCTACCTCGGAGCTATACCCTCAGCCCTATTTTTTATTATTTATTTTGAAACAGAGTCTCACTAAGTTGCAGAGTGCCTCACTAGGTAGCTGAGGCTGGCCGCGAACCTGGATCCTCTGGCCTCAGCCTCCCAAATGCTGGGATTAGAAGCATGCGCCACCACACCCAGCTTACACAGCCTTTTAAAATTAGGTTTTCTCCATTTCAAAAGAGGAAAGAAAAACCAATTCTGACTGGGGGGGGGGGGGGGGGAGAGTGTGTGTGTGTGTGTGTGTGTGTGTGTGTGTGTGTATAAGAAATGGGACCAGGACCAGTTCTGAACCACCAAGAGGGTAATAGTATGGCTGGCTTTGGGAATTCCGCCTGTTCTCTTTTCTCCTCTATTAGTGCCAGTGGCTCTGGCCAGGATGATAATCTGAATATGCTAACAAAATAGTCAGGGTTGATGATTTTTTTGTTTTATTTTTGGTTTGGGTTTTGTAGTTTTTGTTCTTTAATGAATAAGAAGGCATCTCCTGCTTCCTAGGGAGTAGCAATTCTGGCCACAAAAGAGAAATAAGAAAATGTATCCCTAAATATATGAAACTATAGTTAATAGCAGAACCTATTGGTAGAACGAGTTAAATCTTATCTGTCAAAGTCAAGGCAGGACAATTAAACTAGTGTTTGTTGTCTCTCACTCTTCTCTTGGCCCTAGTCTTCAAAAGATTGTCAGAGTTTGGCAGCAAAAAGTGCCCTGATTAAAGATGATGCCGGCCAGGGAGCCCAGCAGAAACGCTCTGGGTGAACGGCTATGAACCCAGTGATATCACACAGAATACCCCCTGGTGCCAGTACATGGCTGTCCATAGTTTATCACAGAAAATGCAGACTCAAACACTTTGCCTAACAGAAAAAGTCACCCATTCAACCAATAAAATGGTCCAGGCTGGACTAGTTGGCTATTTTACACAGTTCTTGTTTTTCACAGGGTTTTATGTGTTCAAATTGCCTGCAGCTCAAACTTGTGGAAACTGGGACACACAGATTTTATGTTTAAATTTTTTGAGCATGATACTTTTCTTTGGTTTATAAAATCACCACTGTATCTTCCCCCTTACTTTGAACCTGTCCCAAATACAGGCAATGTTACTTGGTCACAAAATGCTCTAAATCCAGAAAGGTGGAGACCACAACAAGTCTGAGGATGGAGGTAAAGGAAATGACTTTTATCCCTACCCACTACCTGTGGTTAATATCTAACCACTAGGTGGCATGTGTGCAGTAGCAATCAAAGAACCTAATCACCTCAAAGGACGTGGCTAATAGAATCTGGGGACATTATCTTCGTACTTCATTAAGCAACATCACCTATTTGCCAAGCATATCTTTAGAGATACAAAGCTAAATTCAACCTAACTTCTGCCTTTACATAACTCTATTAAATAGCCTCTTTCGGTCCCTCAATTTTCAACCTCCCATAACTCTTATTTTATCCTAGATAGTTCTATGACATGGGAAAGTTTAACAGCAAAAACTGTTAAAAACAAAGATTTAAAATCTAATGGTCCAGAATTTCCATCTTAGGAGAGCCATGGGCTAGCAATGTGACCTTGGTAAGCTACGTCATCTCATCTCAACTACAGTTTGTGTTCCATTTAAAAGACAGATAATACTACCTAATATACACTATCCTTAGGAGTAAAAAAAAAAAAAAAAACCTTCATGTGTGAAGATCACTTAGTCCAATGCCCCAAGCAAATGCAGGTATATGGCTGCTGTTCTGAGTATCTGTATCCACAAACTATCCATATTCTGTGTATTTACTTGCTCGCCCGTTTCATCTACCTTTTCTTGTGTGTATGTGCTGAGGATTGAATCAGTTCCTCATTCACATTAAGCACACACACTACCCATTGAGCAACAACCCTAGCCCAATATCTAACTCATACGACCAGACCACAGAGATTAAATTATATTGGGGGAAGTAATGAGAAGAGAGAAACAATATATTTAGGCTCTCCTGGCTCTGTACTAAGAAATTAGAATGATTATTTACCACACAAAATTCTAGGTAACTACTACCTACCATGCATTTTATTAAAGTGGCAGTCAGTACAAAAACAAAGGTTGGGATGCCTGTCCTTAATAGATCTCTATGAAAGATAGAAAACGAAAACAGTATACAATAATTGTCATGATAGAAGCAGGCACCGGTATGATGGGGGATAAGGGAAGAGGTGGGGAATACTGCTCAAGTAGGTTTCAGAGAAGTACTAAGAACTAAGACGTCTACCTAACACAAAAAGGATAAATAAAATCTAATAGTTCTCTCTTAGTTTCTCTCTTAAAAAAGAATATCTGGGGCAGGGGATATAGCCTAGAGGTTCAATACTTGCCTAGTACACAAAATGCACTAAGTTAACACCACAAAACCAAACCAAAAAAAAAAAAAAAAAAAAAAAAACCCTGACCTACTATACTCGTTTAAAAGATTAGGAAGCCACGCATGGTCACACATGCTTGTAATCCTACTCATTTGGGAGGTTGAGACAGAAGGATGGCAGGTTCAAGGCCAGCCTCAGAAATTTAGTGAGGCCCTCTGAAACTTAATGAGACCCTTTTTCAAAATAAGAAATAAAACAGGGCTGGAGGTGTAGCTCAAAGAATGCCCCTAAATTCAATATCCAGTACCAAAAACAAAATAAAAGATAAGGAAATGAAGCCAGGCATGATGGCACACATCTGTAATCCCAGGACTTGGGAGTCTGGGACAGGAGGATCACATGTTTAGGACCAGCCTCAGCAACTTAGAGAGCCCCTGTTTAAAAATAAAAAATAAAATAGGGCTGGGGATGTAGTGCAGAGGTAGAATGCCCCTGGGTTCAATCTTCAGTGTGTGTGTGTGTGTCTGTCTGTCTGTCTGTCTCTCTCTCTCTCTCTCACACACACACACACACACACACACACACACACTCAGTAAACCAAAGTCTCAAAGTTAATAAACTCAAGGTCATAAAACTAATAGAAAAAAAGATGAAATTCAAAATCAGGTGTGTATATGGTCTTTTCACTATATTGCATTGCTGGCATTATATGTGACTACAGCATGCTTTATAAATAAATTAATGTTAGAGAGAAATGTTACAGTTTTACTAGGACTGTTACTGAGGAATCACTTGTTGACTATCAAGACTATGAGATGAAAACTGAAAACACAAAGTTTTTCTCTTTTTCAAGCACCACTGAGTAAGACTATAAAGTGCTGAGAACATTTATGTCACAGCCAAGTTAACAGAAATAAAACATACTGATTTGGGGCAATTATGAAGTTATTTCCTTCAAAAGTTAAAAAATTCTTTGAATGGAGCTGGGCGTGGTGGCGTATGCTTGTAATCCCAGCATTTGGGAGGCTGAGACCTGAGGATCCAGGTTTGAGGCCAGCCTCAGCTACTTAGTGAGGCCCTCCGCAACTTAGTGAGACCCTGTTTCAAAATAAAGAATAAAAAATAGGACTGGGGGTGTAGCTCGGAGGTAGAATGCCCCTGAGTTCAATTCCCAGTAGGAAAAAAAAAAAAAAATTCTTTGAATGGGATATATGTATCTTATAAATGGACTCAACAAACTCGTAATAGCAAACTAACTATAAGATGTGAAAAATATTCCAGAGTTCAAGTGTGGTCTCTCTTACCAATACATAGTACATTTTTGCATAGTATCCTGGTTTTCAATGGATGTGTAAACTTGATTTATTATGGAGTACTAGAATCTTTGGAGGAAGAAACTGTACCTTTGTTTTGTTTTTTGTGGTACTAGGAATGGAACCCAGGGGCATTCTCCTGCCAAGCCACACCCCAGCCCAATTTGCTGAGAGCCTGCCTAAACTGCTGAGGCTAGCTTCTAACCTGTGATCCCGTGCCTCAGCCTCCCAAGTACTAGATTTGTAGGCATGTGCCACCATGCCCGGCTAAGAAATGGCACTTTATTTTTATTTATGTCTTTTTTTTTTTAGTACTGGGGATTGAACTCAGGGGCATTCTACCTCAGAGCTATACTCCCAGCCCTATTTTTTATTCTTTATTTTGAAACTGGGTCTCACTAAGTTGCGGAGTGCCTCACTAGGTAGCCGAGGCTGGCCCCGAACCCTGATCCTCCGGTCTCAGCCTCCCGAATGCTGGGATTACAAGCGTGTGCCACTACGCCCAGCTTATTTATGTCTATTTTTACTAACCTATGAAATATAGAATTCTAAGAAATTATTAAGAATATGAGCAAAGAGCATAGTGGTATTGTCAAGACCCACTTCTCTGTCATCAACAGAAACCAGATATTTTCTCATCCCATTTAGCTATTGCAGATATCTCAAAATAACATTTACCCTCATCGCGACTTCAAAATTACAATATTTATTAAATTCACCGCTAGATTTTATAATTCAAGTGTAGATCTTTGAAATTCTATGTTTTATTCATTTAAAAACATTACTGGGGGGGGGCATTATTTAAGACAGAAAGAGTCCTTGACTTCATCAGACTGCCAAAGGAAAGGCTAAGAGCCCCTTCTCCTGGACACCTCCTCGGCTCTGTGGAAACAGGCACCATGCTTGTTTTTTTTATAAACCAAACTACCACAAAACCAGGGTGATGTTCAACAACTATATGTGAATTGTACTATAGTTATATTAAAACAATCAGATAAATCTTACACGTATGTACACAAAGAATTATAAAATTTAAAATAAGTATTTACTAGTTATATTAGTCAAGAATGGAGTTCATTAGTTATCCAAAAAATATGCCTCCTTCCCTTTGTTTTGATCAACTATTAGGTCACATAAAAATTATTCTCCTCTCTCGGCTTCCTTTACCTCCACAGAATGGCACTACTTTTCATGCTTCTTTCATATGAAAGCTACAGAAGAAAACATATCTAAGAAATTGCATAATCATTTCCTCTCCTTTTTTTGAATAGCAATGGTCAAAAGACGGATGTTTTTATCCTATCTACTATATCCACTACATCGAAAGTGTGTTGTAAAGCTAAAGCACTAGCACTGCATTGGAAACAGCAAATATTTTATTCATCTCATCCTTATTCACTAAACTCCTTAAAATACCAACACTGATTAATATGGACATGGTCACTGCTTTAACAGAACAATATCCCCAACTAAAAGTAAATACACACAAATGTGAAACATTGTTTTTTTTGGGGGGGGGGGGAGTTAACCCTTTTACAGGTGACTTACTCTATACTCACAGTTCTGTAAGTTGCTATAAGTATCTATTAATGTGATTTTTAAGAGCAAATATAAAGGCTTATAAATTAAGAAGCCAGAGGGCTAGGGATATAGATTGACGTTAGGGTACTTGCCTAACACGTGCAAGGCTGAGATTGATTCCTACCACAGCTAAAGGGGGGGGGGGGGGGGATTAGAAGAAAAGAGTATGTATATGTATAGTATATGTATTTTAGCCATGCACGGTGACCCATGCCTGTAATACCAGTACTTGGGAGGTTGAAACAGGATTGTTGGTTTGAGACCAGCCTCAGCAACTTAGGGAGACGCTGTTTTGAAATTGGAAAAAAAAAATTTTTTTAAGAGCTGGGGATGTAACTCATGTAGAATGTTCCTGGGTTCAATCTCCAATAACAAAAAAAAAAAGAAAAGTTAAAAAAAATAAAATAAGCCGGGCGTGGTGGCGCACGCTTGTAATCCCAGCATTCGGGAGGCTGAGACCGGAGGATCCGGGTTCGCGGCCAGCCTCAGCTACCTAGTGAGACACTCCGCAACTTAGTGAGACTCGGTTTCAAAATAAAGACTAAAATATAGGGCTGGGGGTATAGCTCGGAGGTAGAATGCCCCTGAGTTCAACTCCCAGTACTGAAAAAAAATAAAAAATAAAAATAAAATAAAATAAAATGAAGGACTAAGGCAGGCGTGATGGTGCATTCTTGCGATCCCAGTACTTCAGAGTCTGAGACAGGAGGATCACACAGGTTCGCAGCCAGCCTAGGCTACTTAGTGAGGCCCACTACAACTTCATGAGACCCTGTTTCAAAATAAAAAATAAATAAAATTTAAAAAATAGGGCTGCGGAGCCGGGCGTGGTGGCGCTAGCTTGTAATCCCAGCATTCGGGAGGCTGAGACCGGAGGATCCAGGTTCGCGGCCAGCCTCAGCTACCTAGTGAGGCACTCCGCAACTTAGTGAGACTCGGTTTCAAAATAAAGAATAAAAAATAGGGCTGGGGGTGTAGCTCGGAGGTAGAATGCTCCTGAGTTCAATCCCCAGTACCGCAAAAAAAAAAAAAAAAATAGGGCTGCGGTGTAGCTCAGAGTTAGAGTGCCCCTGGGTTCAATCCTCAGTATCTTAAAAAAAAGAAAAGAAAAAAAAGAGTAAGAGCTCAATACTCATCAAAAGCCAAAACACACTAACATCAACTAAAACAGTAATTGTTAGCCAGGCATGGTGGTGCGCGCTTGTAATCCCAGTACTTGGAAGGCTGAGACCAGAGGATCCGAGTTTGCGGCCAGCCTCAGCTACTTAGTGAGACCCTGTTTCAAAATAAAGAATAAAAATAGGAGCCGGGCGTGGTGGTGCACGCTTGTAATCCCAGCATTCGGGAGGCTGAGACCGGAGGATCCGGGTTCGCGGCCAGCCTCAGCTACCTAGTGAGGCACTCCGCAACTTAGTGAGACTCGGTTTCAAAATAAAGAATAAAAAATAGGGCTGGGGGTATAGCTCGGAGGTAGAATGCCCCTGAGTTCAATCCCCAGT
>PVLC010021148.1:0-21995 GCA_004027655.1 Graphiurus murinus
GGCTGAGCCTTCTTTTAGGACTAAGGGGCAACAGGGGGCCCGCGCATAAAGAGCCACCTCCTCTTTTCCATAGTAGCTACCCTGTCCCTTTGCAAAAGAGCCTCATCCTGAGCCCTGAGCTGGTCATCTCCGGGTTTTCAACCCCTGGGGCCCAGGAAAAAGGAGAAGCCCCTTTAGAAACCCTGTATCTATGGTGGGGACATGGTTTGTCCCAAAAGCTCATGTGCTAGAGACGTGGCATCTGGCATGGTGTTGTGAGGTGGTGGAACCTTTAAGAGGTAGGGCTTGCTACAAGATAATTAGGTCATTGGGGCACTGCCTGTGGAAGGGATTTAACACTGGTCTTACAGAGTGAGTTAGTTCTCCTCAGAGTGGCAAGCCTGGCCCCCACATCTCTGGCTTCCTGTCTCATCATGTGTGGCCCCCTGCTTCCGTGATGCCACCTGCCATGAGGCCCTCACAAGAGTCTGAACCAATGGGGCTACCTAATCTTAGACTTTCAGCCTCCAAAACAATGAGTTAAGTAGGACATCTTTCCTTTTCTTTTTCTTTCTTTTTTTTTTTTTTTTTTTTTTTTTTTTTTTTTTTTTTTTTTTTTTTTTTTTTTTTTTTGCGGTACTGGGGATTGAACTCAGGGGCATTCTACCTCCAAGCTACACCCCCAGCCCTATTTTTCATTCTTTATTTTGAAACAGGGTCTCACTAAGTTGCGGAGTGCCTCACTAGGTAGCTGAGGCTGGCCGCGAACCCAGATCCTCCAGTCTCAGCCTCCCAAATGCTGGGATTACAAGCATGCGCCACCATGCCCGGCTTGACACCTTTTCTTTAGAAGAACCCAGCCTTGGGTGTTTTGTTACAGCAACAGGAAATGGACTAACACAGGAAGGGAATGGGTCTCAGGCCCCTGCCCCAAACTACAGCTCAATTGTTGCCCCTCAAGGAGATTTGAAAAGAAAACCTTCTTACCAGTCACTACGACTTGAGCTGCTCCCATTGCCTTGGCCACAATCAAAGTAACCAGCCCAATAGGCCCTAAACAAAGCAGAAAATGGGGGATGTTTGTGTATTACTAAACATAAACCATATCTTTTGTGTTCTTAGCAATTTATCCCATTTCCTGGAACACAGTAAGACCTCAGCAACTGTTCATGAATGCAGAAGCAAGTGTGTGCATGAAGAATTGCTGTCTACACAGAACATGCTCCCATAGTGCATTCTGCGTGATCCTCTCCTACCTCAGATGCTCTCAGGGAGACCACCTCAAAGAACCAGAGAAGCCAAGGAAACATACTTGCTCACAAAATAAGCAGACTCAGAAGATCTCAATGTTTTCCTGAGTCCTGCCTTCACAAGAACCCATAACCCTTTCCTAGTGTCCTTTGAGGACCCCCTGGAGGGCTTCTGAGTTGACTTAGCTGGTCTGGACCCCACTCCTCCCACTGGCCAGGATCCACTTCACGGAAGGATGGAGCTAGGCCATCACTTCTCTGCTGTGACTCAAACATTCCAAAACATACCCTTACCTTTGTCACCAAAATATTTCCCTAGTTTCTCTCAAGTGTTCAAAAATAACCACAAGATTCTTCAAATGAACAAAAGGGTTAGGTTATCTAGGAAATCCAAGCAACATTAGTTACTCTTGTGCCTGTGGACATTTAGTTTATTCAGCAAAATGCAAGGCACTGAGGCAATGAGAGGCCATAACCCTCTCCTACCCAGGAAGATTCTGGAACCAATCCCAGCCCTTGGAGGGAGACTGAGATGGGCAAGGGGTCCCCACATCCCCAGTCAATGAACCCATATAGGAGGTGTCATCTATTTCTTACCAGCTCCACATACAAGGACCTTGTTCCCCAGGGAGATTCCACCTCGCCGGCAGGCATAGATCCCCACCGAGAGCGGTTCAATCAGGGCCCCTTCCTCAAAGGTAACATTGTCAGGAAGCCTGCAGAGTCATTCAACATGCACAGTTAGATCTTCTGGCTTAACTATCATACAAATATCAGATTTATATTGTATGTGCCCAAGGTCACTATAACAGGAACAATAGCTAACATTTATTGAGCATTTATTTATGTGTGGGGCAATGTGCTAAGCACTTGTATGTGTGTGTGTGTTACTAGGGATTGAACCCAGGGGCATTCCACCTATGAGCTACACCCCCAGACCTATTTTCTATTCTTTAGTTTGAAACAGGGTCTCACTAAGTTGCGGAGGACCTCATTAAGTAGCTGAGGCCGGCCATGAACCTTCCATCCTCCTGTCTCAGTCTTCCAAGTTACTGGGATTACAAACATGCACCACCATGCCCGGCCAGCACTTTATATATGTATATATGTATATGTATGTATGAATGTATGTATGTATGTATTGTATGTGTTGCTGGGAATTGAACCTAGGGGCATTCAACCTCTGAGCTATACCCCCAACCCTATTTTTTAATTTTTATGTTGAAACAGGGTCTCACTAGGTTGATGAGAGTATCACTACTTGCTGAGACTGTCTTTGAACCTGTGATTCTCCTGTCTCAGCCTCCCAAGTACTGGGATTACAGGCATGCGCCACCACGCCTGGCCTAAGCACTTTACATATACTTGCTCATGTCAAAATCTCAAAACAGTTCTGTGGAAGGTACTGTCATTCCCATTTTACAGGTGAGGAAACTGAGCCTTTGAGAGTTAAATTATTTGCCCCAGTTTCAAGGCTATTCAGGGGCTCAGAGGGTTGAAATTAGAAGAAGCCTGGTCTGATTCCAGAGTCCATGCCACACTGCCACCTATGAAAATGATTTTCTTTGGCTAAATCACTTCAGTGAATGTGAACACATTATTTTCTTTTGTTTGGTTGGCTTTTGGTACTGAGGATTAAACCAAGGGCTTTTCTTCCCCTGAGCTACCCCCTGCTGCCCTTTTTATTTTTTATTTTGAATCAAGGTCTCACTAAGTTACTGAGGCTGGCCTCAAACCTGCAATCCTCCTGTCTCAGCCTCCCAAGTACTGGGATTACAAGTGTGCATCACTGTGCCCCGCTTGTTTTTTTGTGGTGCTGGGGATCAAACCCAGGGCCTTGCGCATATTAGGCAAGTTCTGTACCACAAAGCTATACTTCTAGCCCACATTATGAGACTTTTGTTTGTTTTTGCAGTATTGGGAATTGAACCCAGCAGCACTTTGTCACTGAGGTACACTCCCAGCCCTTTTGATTTTATTTTGATACTCGTTAAGTTGCCCATGCTGGCCTTGAATTTACAATCCTCCTGTCTCAGCCTCCCCAGAGACTGGGATTACAGGCACACACCTCTGTGCCTAGCTCTACATTATGTCTTAACATGTTACCCAAGCTAAGGGACATTGTGGTTGTCATTAATAAATGAGAAGCTCATTTAACAAGGGGTTGACATAGCCACATTCCAGCATCTCATCTTCTCACATGTACAGCATTTCTTATTTCACTTTAGCAAACAATCTCCTCTCTCAGCAGCTTTGCAGAACAGTGGCTAACAGGGGCACCACACTGCTCTCTGTCTCCCACATTCTAGTTCCAGATGGCCCCAGGACTGGTTGAGGAGTTAACAGGGTCTGTTCCACAGAACTAACTGCTGTATCACTTTCATCACCACTGGGTTCTTGGTTTTCACTTCTGAGTCCACTGGCTTCTTGACCCCAGCAACCATCTCACTGATGATGACGACAAACGTTTGCAGAAGGCTTTGTAGATTAGAGAGCTTCTCGTCCATTATTCTCATCTAATCCTCAAAATAACCCTGTCAGGCAGGAAGGACAGGCTTTATTTTTGTCTTTATTTTATAGAAGAGGAAACTGAAGCTCAATGACATTAAGAGCCTTGCCCAAGGTTACCAAAACAAGGCCTGAAGCAAGGCATCTTGATTCCCCATCTTCTGCTCAACTCACGTCAGCTGTTCTTGGTACTAGGAGCTCTGTGGCTAATATCTCGTTTCTGCCAGCTCCTCACTGCTCAGTATTTACCTAGTGCGCCCCAAATCTCCACACACAGGAACATGAAAATCTTCATGTTCAGAGAAGAAACAAAAGTGGCACCCAGGCTTGTCTCTTCTCCATGGTCCTCGTGTCACCGTTCCCAGTCCTCCACTGTGAAACTGCAAGGCCTGTGGTCAGCTGCTCCTTCCCCTGCTTTTCCCCATCACTTCCCCCACTCCAATCTGCTCTCCTTCTCTGATTGCTGTCCATATCCTACTCACCCCACAGGATCAATTCCAGGAAAGGGAAAAGGCTTAAATGAAATGCCAAGGAGCATTCTCAGACACAACAGCCTCTCTGCCCCTTCACATCGGGCCTCCCACAGAGCTCAGTGGCTCTAAACTGATCGATCCTCTCAAGCCTCCTCTCTTTGGAATAAAAACACCAAAGAGATAGGCATGGTGGTGCACACCTGTGATTCCCGTGACTTGGGAGGCTGAAGCAGGTTGATCACAAATTATAGGCCAGCTGGACAACTTAGCAAGACCCTCTTCAACTTAACAAGACCCTGCTCAAAATAAAAAGTAAAATAAAAGGGGCTGAGGCCAGGTGTGGTGGCACACACCTGAAATCCCAGTACTTGGGAGGCTGAGACAGGAGGATCATAGGCTTAAGGATAGGCTCAGCAATGTAGAGAGACTCTCAGTAACTTAGTGAGACCCTGTTTCAAAACAAGAAGTAAGCTGGACATGGTGGCCCACACTTGCAATCTCAGTACTTGGGAGGCTAAGACAGGAGGATCACAGGTTCAAGGCCAGCCTCGGCAACTCAGCAAGACTCTCAGTAACCTAGTAAGACCATTTCTAAATAAGAAATAAAATTGGGCTGGGGGTGTAGCTGGGAGGTAGAATGCCACTGGTTTCAATCCCCAGGACTGGAAAAAAGAACAACAAAGAAAAATGGGGCCGGGCGTGGTGGCGTACGCTTGTAATCCCAGCATTTGGGAGGCTGAGACTGGAGGATCCAGGTTCGCAGCCAGCCTCAACTACCTAGTGAGGCCCTCCACAACTTAGTGAAACCCGGTTTCAAAATAAAGAATAAAAAATAGGGCTGGGGGTATAGCTCGGAGGTAGAATGCCCCTGAGTTCAATCCCCAGTACTGCAAAAAAAAAAAAAAAAAAAAAAAAGAAAAAGAAAAATGGGATTGGGGATTGGGATGGAGATGGTGGTGGAATGCTCTACCCATAGACAGACGCTGCCTCCTCACACCACTGCCCAACACAGTCAACTGTGTGAGAAAGCCTCCTGGCATGGAGGCAGATGCACGATGAGATGGAATCTTAGGACTGACCCTCCATTAGGGACCATGGGAAGGTCACTGGGTCCTCCCTCCACAACCATGGGAAGGAGAGAACTCCAGGTTTTTTTCCAGCCCTAACCTTTTGTGACTTTATAAACACCAAAGACTGACAAGGCAGTTTGGTGCTTTTTATAATAGGGTTCAGGAAACAGACAAAAGGAGGTGAAGGATGATCAAGAAGCCAAAGGAAAAGAAGGAAGATAGGAGGGTAGGAAAATAAAGAGACCGTCGTAGGGGCTGGGTGTGGTGGCCCATGCCTATAATCCCAGTACTTGGAAGGGTAAGACAGGAAGAGTTCAGCAACTTAGTGAGACCCTGTTTCAAAATAAACCAGGGCTGTGGCTCAGAGGTAAAATCCCTCTGGGTTTAATGTCTAGTAAAACTATAAAACTGAAGAAAAAAAAAGGCAGTGGTAGTATAAGAATCCTTACAAACAGAAGTCAGAGAGGAAGGCTAGGGCCCAGGGCTATGCTGGGGACAGAGGCAGAAAGAACCCTGAAAGGAAAGAGGAGAGGAGAGGAGAGGAGAGGGGAGGGGAGGGAGGGAAGGGGAAGCAGGCATTGTAAGGCCCCAGAGTCCTTCCTCAGCCCTCCCATTGCTTCTGCCAACCCACACCTCTACTCACATACACCATTCCCTCATCCTCAGCACAAGGCTCCCTCTCAGGCTTAATCCTATTACCTCCATTCCCCAGTCCACAAGGCATGGCTAAGACATACCTTGGCACCATTTATTGAGCCCCTGTTATGTGCGTGACCTTGTGCTGAGTGCATGGCATGCCTTTCTCACTGGATCTCATCAGCTGCTCTGTGACAGACACTGCTGTTATGACCATTTTATAGGCAAGGATATTGAGGTTACAAATTTGAAGGACTGGTGAGAAAATGGCAGAGACTACTGGTTAGTCTTGAGCTTTACTGCTCCATTCTTCTGCCTTCCACAAAAATCTCATTTGTGCCTTGATTTGGAACAGGCCCAGGAAAAGACAGGCTGATTCAAAGACCACTTGCTGATAGGCAGACCCAACCCACGTAACCTACTTTCTTCTGGAGCAGACCAAGTGTTGACTTAAACTCGTCACAGGTCTGTGGTCTATGACTCCTCTTTAGGCTTCCAGTGGGTACTAGAGAACTCAGGTCTGTCAGACTGCCCCTGTGATTGGCACCCAGCCTCCCTCAGACAAGCCCCACACTGGCTGGCAGTATGTAATCCCCAGACTCCACGCTATGGTCAGGCCGGGGGGAAGGAAAACACTCTTGGGTCGGGTCAGAGGAAGAGCAGCACATCAGCACCAGAGATCCATGGTGGGGTCCCACACAGAATGTACAGCGCTTGGCTTTTCTCAGACACAGCTTCTCAACCCAAGACCATTTGGGGCAAGAGTTGGGGTAAGGTCGTAGGCACAGGGCAGGGGTAGATGGCCTCTTGGATCTGCTCTGTGCCCAAGTCTATTAGTCTCCTTCTGTCTCAGTAAACTCTTGTGTAGCTGGGCATGGTGGTGCACGCCTGTAATCCCAGTATTTGGGAGGCTGAGACAGGAGGATCATAGGTTTAAGCGAAACCCCCTTTTAAAGTAAAAGTAAAAATGGAAGCCAGGCATGGTAGCACACACTTGTAATCCCAGTACTTGGGAGGCTGAGACCGGAGGATTCAGGTTCACAGACAGCCTCAGCTACTTAGTGAGGCTCTCCACAGCTTAGTGAGACCCTGTTTCAAAATAAAGAATAAAAAATAGGACTAGGGGTGTACTTCAGAGGTAAACTGCCCCTGAGTTCAATCCCAGTCCAAAAAGGGGGAGGGCTGGGGGTATAGCTTGGAGATAAAATGTCCCTGGGTTCCATCCCCAGTACCACAAAATGAAAGAAAGAAGGAAGGAAGGAAGGAAGGGAGAGAGAGAAAATAAACTCGTGTAAAACCACAATAATAATGTCCATCTCACCATTATTCTTTGGAAAGTTAAATAAGATAAGGCACGTAAAACATTTATCAGCACAAGGTAATAACAACTGTGACTTTACACGCAGTGCCTTATTTAGTCTCCTGGTGACTGAATGGGAATAAAGTAAAGAAAGGCTAAGTCATCTCCCCACAGTTGCTGGCGAGGAGGGCGGGATCTGGGTTGCAGAGACTCCCGCCCTGGCTCCAAGCTAGGCCTCCTCCTCAGCATATCTCAGCTGCTCTAGTTGAGGGTTGTTATAGTTTCCTTGACAGTGGAAACCAAAATGGAGGATGAACCGTGACAAGTTCTCTCCAGCGTGGCTGAGGAGTCAAGTGACAGTACTGAGGACTGAACCCAGGGGCATTCTATCTCCAAGCTACATCCTCAGCCCTTTTTATTTTTGACACAGAATCTCTCTAGGTTGCTGAGAGTCTCACTTACATTGCTGAGACTGTAATCCTCCTATTTCAGCCTCCCAAGTACTGTGATTACAGGCATGTGCCACCGTGCCCAGCTGGTTTGAGTGATTTGAACAGAAGTTTTCTATTGTTGCTCTAGGTGCTAGGAAGTTAGACTAAGAGAAGAAAACCAACCACAGTGAGTCAATCCTAGCCTCCATGAGGCTATCCTCCCTCAATACCACCAAGGGCAGGCCTGCCAGGGCAATGCCTTGTGTTTAAAATTCAGAATTGAAAAGAATAAAGAAATTGCTACAGAAAACTAGCAGAAAGATCACCCAACAACCAGAGGGAAAGAGGTCCCAGGCAGCGCAGCTGGACCGTGGGCACTAACTTGTAGCAGAAGTTAGCATCGTGCTTGTAGAACTGACAGAGATTCCCATTATCAGGGGGTGTGGCACAGAAGAAGATGGACGGTGACAGATTGTATCGGCCAATCTTGCAGAATTCATCAGTTTCTCTCGGAACACCAGGCTCAATGGCGACACGGTCACCTGGAGAGGAAAACAAAATGGCAGTGCTGTGCTCAAGCATGAAGGCAGAGCCCGTCCCCTCCTGGGCCTTGTTAACTTTCAAAAACAAGATTAGTCAGAGATATTGTGAAGGCATGCCTGCTCATGGGCTGAGGCCAGATGAGAGAATCTAGCCTGAGGAGCCACCCTCCTCCATGGGCACCCAGAGTGCCTGAGGCAGGCAGGGCCTGTTTGCACTGTAGGAGGAAGGCCAGCCTTCTTCTCCACAGAACAGTTTAGCCTGCCCTGCAAACGAGTCAATGGGCCCCTGGAGCTCCACAGCCATTTCCCAGCTTGGGGAGGGGGACACAACACCAGTCCCATCTCTAAGACAAACCAGGCCCAGGTCCCAGTTCCACCTGATGCAAAAGGGGGAGTAGTGCATGGAGTATGCACAGGTTTTTTTTCTTCACCCACTTTGAAAATATGGGTACCTAGTTTTCTGAGGATCAATTAGGTATGTTCGCTTCACCTTGTACCTGTCCATCCACCTTCCATCCCATCGGTCCATCGCTTTTCCAGCCATCAATTCATCTTCCTTCCTAATGTGTTTCAAAGTTGCCTGCAGACAATGTGTTCCTCCATTTATATGTCTCTTCAATCTACCACCTCTGATCCCTTCCACTTTCTCTACTGCCCAATGACCTTCTTGAAAAGTATGCATCTATCATTAAGGATGATGTCTTCAAATTGACATTCAAGATCTTCTGTAACTGGGTTTTGTATTATTCAGTTATGTTGTTGAATAATTTATTACTATAATCATCACAGGATAATTACTATTATTCACTATTGTAATTATTATTACATTATAATAATACAACAATTCATAGTTGTACACTGTGTGTGTGTGTGTGTGTGTGTGTGTGTGTGTGTGTGTGTGGTACTGGGAATTGAACCCAGAGGCATTCTACCTTCAAGCGATAGCTACATCCTCAGCCCGATTTTATTTCTTATTTTGGAAACAGGGTCTGGCTAGGTTGATGAGAGTCTCACCACCTGCTGAGGCTGTCCTCGAACCTGTGATCCTCCTGTCTCCACCTCCCAAGTACTGGGATTACAAGTGTGCGCCACCATGCCAGCTTCTCTGCTAACTTCTAACCCAGAACAAAAATCCTTTGGCCACCTCTGCTCACAAAAAGAAAAAAGTCCTCTCTTTGACCTCCTAAGGCCTGACTGTAACAAGTCTTGTTCTCTTATTCTTGGTATTAATATAGTTCCTAGTGTCTGGTCTCCCTAACTAGATCAAAGCATCCAGCGATCATATCTTTTCTTTATTTTATATCTCTCAAAGCATCTGGCATAAAACTAGACCCATAATAGACACTAAGCATGTATTAGAACTTGCATTTAGGAAACCCCACTCCATGTTGTAACTTACATTTGGAGATCCGGTCCCACAAGTAAGACCCAGTTACCAGTGGTCTTTGGAAGCTATGAAATTTTGATTTTGAAATAACCCTAGAAGTTTTCTCAATTTCCAATAATAATGAATGGCAAGCCGGGCATGGTGGCACATGTTTTTAATCTCAATACTTGGGAGGCTGAGACAGGAGGATCACAGGTTCTAGGACAGCCTCAGCCACTTAGTGAGACCTTGTTTCAAAATAAGGAATAAAAATGGGGCTGGGGGTATATCTCAGAGGTAGGATGCCCCTGGGTTAAATCCCCAGTACCTCAAATAAATAAATACATAAATAAATAAAAGAATGGCGGTCCTGTCTTGAGAATCCTAAATGAGACACATGTTAAACTTCTGAGCTTGCCAATCTCTTTCCATGAGTCTGGGCTTAGAAAGCCTCATGACATACACAAGATGGTACCTCCTGTCAACCCCCACCTGCCTCCAAATAATCTGACATCACTCAGGTCATGCAATGGCCTCATTAGCAAAGGAAAGTAACAGGCAACAGCCAGGTATGCCAAGACAACTTGGATTTAATTTACTGTGTCAGGAAACAACATAGTCTGCCATGGCTGAGAATTCCTCCCTCTGGCAAAATGAATTAAGCAAATGTAGGAAAAATATTGGTGGTTTCCCAGTCATCCAATAAAAATCAAAGACTGCATCTAAGATCTTGATTCTTTGCATATGGAGGTAGTTTATGGCTTCTGTGCCTGGAACATTTTCTCTACCACTTTGTCTGGCTTATTTCTCACTTGGCTTCAGGTATTGGATGAATTGTCCCTTTCTCTAAGGAGCCAGGGGTCTAGTAAGACATGCTGATCATACCCTACAATCTCCTCCACTGCCCTTAACACACTGTGTCCAGTCTCCCAGGTCAGTCTTCCCATGTGGAAGGTAAGATTCATACTTGCACGGACCAACACTGTCTTGTTCATTTCTGCACCCAGGGCTTACCAAAGGGCCTGTCTGTTACAAATATTTATGTTGAATGAATGCATGTACCAGTTAGCTGAAGGCCTTTGCTGACCTGGTTTTAGGTGCTTTACCAATGATCCCACTTTTGTGACTGTTCCTGAAGCTTCATGCCCCAGAACCATTGGCTTTTTCACAATAAAATCCCCAATTCGACCATGCTGCCAGTAGTGGACATCTGAGCCGCAGATTCCAACAGAATGCATCTTCAACAGCACCTCTGAGAAGAGAAAGGAGAAAGAGAAAACAAGTGAGGGAGGAAACAAGCCCTTTATCACTCTGAGGAGCCCTTATGATTTCCCTCTGGACAGGAGATTGGGCTAAGTTCTCTAGGTCAGGTACAAAATTTAGACCACAGAGGAAAACAAGCTAAAGAGCAATCCTGATTAGGTCTAGCAAGACAGGAAAGCTTCCACAGAGCAAATTAACTGTATGTGATAGGTCTGTTTATACTTCAACTTGGCTTGGCTATGGTGCCCAGTTGTTTGGTCAAACACCAGTCTAGATGTTGCTGTCAAAGTATTTTTTAGAAGCCGGGTGTGGTGGTGCACGCTTGTAATCCCACCATTTGGGAGGCTGAGACCGGAGGATCCGTGTTCGCAGCCAGCCTCAGCTACCTAGTGAGGCCCTCTGCAACTTAGGGAGACCCTGTTTCAAAATAAAGAATAAAAAAATAGGGCTGGGGATATAGCACAGAGGTAGAATGTCCCTGTGTTCAATCCCCAGTACTGCAAAAAAAAAAGTAATTTTTAGGTTATGATTAACATGAACAGACTTTGAAAAGGACAGATTACCCACCCCATAATGTGAGTGGGCCTCATTCAACCAATTGAACACCTTAAGAGCAAAGCAAAGACTGAGGTTTCCTGAATGAGAAAAATATTCTCTTCAAGACTGCAACATTGAAACCTGTCTGAGAAGGTTGTGGTGGCACAGATTTGTAATTTCAGTTACTTAGGATCTGAGACAGGAGGATTACACGTTTGAATCCAGCCTGGGAAATTTAGAGAACCCTGGTCTCAAAAATAAAATAAAATTTAAAAAGGTTGGGTATAGTTCAGTGATAGAGCACTTGCCTACCATGTACAAGGCCCTGGATTTAATCCCTAATACTGCCAAAAAAAAAAAAAAAAAAGAAAAGAAAAAAAGAGATCTGCCTGAATTGCAGTCCGTGCCCTGCCCTGTAAACTTCAAACCTGCCAGCCTCTATACCCCACAATCATAGGAGACAATTCCTTAAAAAACAATTTCCCTCTTCCTCTCCCTCTTCCCTACCTCTTCATGGACACAAATATGTATAAATACATCCATATCTTATTTGTTCTGTTTGTCTGGAGAACCCTGACCAATCATGGTGTAAACAAGATATTATTAGGAGGAAGAAATGTACCAACCATTTAAGAGAACAAAGTGTTTTCAGGAGATAACTGATTCTAGACAATTACTCCACTGTGCTTGATTCTTATCTACTCATGAGAACAAGCCTGACAATCTCAGTTTGGCAACACGAAATGAGCTATCAGGCCGAGTTTTTCATTGGCCTTGTTTTCTAAAAAGGTACAGCTTTATTTAAACCATCCCAAAACTTTGACTGGTATTTCCCCTCTAAAGGTTTCAGCAGAGTGAAATTTGGTGATATTGTCAACTTTTCAAGCTAAAGGAAGAAAAAAAAAAAAAGAAAGAAAGAAAGAAAGAAAAGATGCTCCTGAGCCTTTCTCCTGAAATAAGTACTGAAGGATCACCGACTTCATCTGACTGAGATGACTGCGTCAAAAATATCTCCCTGAGAAAAAAATTCTGCCTGAGAAAGACAAAGAGATCCATCTGGGTGTTTTACACACAGCCCTTGCCACAAACTGCCAGCAAAACCTACCAGATATGGCTCCGGGGAACTTTCTTTATCCCTGGTTTGGGGGAACAGAGAAAGAAATGGCAGGGTGAATTCTGAGATCAAGGGTAGGGAAATGTCATTTGAATTGAGATAACTGTTTCAGAGTTTTCTCTCTTGAAGTCACCAATTTGTAGCAAGAGATTAGATCTGACTTGCTTGGATGCTCGCGGAAGGATTTTGCCTTTCCGTATAGCCTTTCCACCTACCCATTCAAGCACAGCAAGCCACAACGTGAGAGCAGAATGCTAGAGCAGAGAGAAGGCGCTAGGGCCCTTCTAAGTACAAGACAGCCTTGTGTGGCCACCTGTGGAATCAACACCAACTTTCCAGAACACAGTAGGGTGCCTCCTTCACTTCTCTGAACATGATATCTTGCTGAAACTGTTTAAATCTTAAATATACATTACTTGCTAAACACTGACAAAAATCTGTATTGTCTGTATCTTATCACTTAAGTCAGTAACTCAACTGACCTTTGAGTAGCAAAGCCCAGGAGGCACCAGGAAAGCTGGTGGGGGAGGACATCCCAATTCATCAAGGACAGAAAGAAGACAGGAAGGGCAAGGTATGACCTATCTATAGATATTCTGTCCTTGCCCTAGCCTCACTTCAGGGTCCTGCAGATCATAAAGAAGTAGGATTCTGGGAATGGGAGGGATTAGCAAACCATCAGCAGAGATCTGCCCTGGCCAACAGGGTGCCATGACCTCCCTGGGTACAGATGCCACCACAAGAAACGTATATCAGCTCAGCCTGCCGGGCTCACCCAGTGACAGGCCTTCAGAGGAGTGGAGCCAAGGCGTCAGGAACCCTGCCCGTGTACTCACCCACCTCGGTGCTTGGTTGATTAGGGCCAGGGGCAGGGCTCCCTGAAACCCCTCCCACCCCCACTGGACAGAGTCCTAGCTGCCCTGGACCTCCTGGGTGGGTGTGCTGGCCCAATGCTCCCTTTGCTCATTACAAGATAGGGCCTGTAGACTCCTCCTTTCAATGTTTGGGTTAGGGTTAGGAGATGACTTGGCAATTGCAATATGTAGATAGAATACTCAGTTACTAAGTCAAAAGAGGAACAACTCTAACTCTGGTCCATATACTACGTCAGAAACCCTGTGGAATAAGTCAGCAGGGTGATATGGTAATTTTCTGGTTTTGTCACTGTAACTTTTATCTCATGTAGCAGCCAAGGTAAACCTACCCACCTCGTCATGCTACGGACAACAGATGAGGTTCTCAGCCTAACAAAAGCAAACTGGGGATTGAACCCAGGTGTGTTCTATCTCTGAGCTACATCCCTGGCCCTATTATATTTTTCATTTTGAAAGAGGGTATTGCAAGGTTGCTGAGAGTCTCGATAAGTTGCTGAGGCTAGTCTCAAACCTGAGGTCTTCCTGTCTCAGCTTCCCAAGTACTGGGATTACAAGCAAGCACAACCACACTCAGCTGAAAGCATACATTTTAAAAATAGAGACCAAAGTAAGAAACAGTAGGAAAAGAGGGGTAGGGAATAGTGCACATGTCTCTAAGGTAAATGGTAGGAAAAAAAATACCAGTTCGGTTTTTCAAGTACCTACCATTTGGGCCTGGTTCAGGGACTGGATAGTTCTCCTAAAAGAAACACAGAAAAAGTTGTTTAGCATGCATAATAACTTAGCCCAATGAACAATTTCCATTTTTTTTTTCAGTTCTGCAGACTGAACCCAGGGGCATTCTACCCCTGAGCTACACCCCCAATCTTATTTTTTATACTTTATTTTGAAACAGGGTCTCACTAATTTGCAGTGAGCCTCACTAAGTAGCTGAGGCTGGCTGCAAACCCAGATCCTCCTGCCTCAGTCTCCCAAGTACTGGGATTACAAGAGTACACCACCATGCCTGGCTCAATTTCTATTTTTTAAAACATTAAAGTGGACTTTTTTTTTTTTTTTTTTTTTTTTTTTGGTGTGTGCATGTGAAACTGGGGACTGAACCCAGGGGCATTCTACCTCTGAGCTATACCTTTTATTCTCCATTTTGAAATGGAGTCTCACTAAGTTGTGAAGGGTCTCACTAAGTATCTGAGGCTGTCCTCAAGCCTGTGATCCTCCTGTCTCAGCCTCCCAAGTACTGGGATTACAAGTGTGCACCACCACACCTGGCTGCTAAAGTGGAGTTTCATTTAAGTACTTCTCAGAATTAACACAAGCTCAGATCATACTGTGGCTCATCGAATGGCATCTGGAGTGTTGGGAGCCCTGCCTAAAAAAGCCCACCCAGGTCTGCACCACTGACCAAGCAATGGCATGCCTCACATGCTGCAACCCCACAGAGAGCCCCTCCTTGCCACTCGTGTCATGTCTCATGCTGTGTTCCCTTCCTGGGAATCTGCCCCAAAGCTAAAGGCCCAATCCTAGGTCAGAGCCTCAGGCCCAAGCTCAGCATGACTATAGATGCTGACTTCATCTCACCCAGAGTGCAAGTTGCCCAGGACTAAAAAAAAAAGTCTGCCAGATGCATCACAGGCAGAGAGGATGCCCAGACTGCCTCTGGATCTCTAGATCTGCCTTGCATATCAGACCCTTCCAACCTGGAAAAACATGTTCTTAGATACAGGTTTGTGTGGTCCAGCACACTCCTATAGGGAAAGGATGAGGACATTCCTGGCAGGTGCCTGTGAGGGCATTATTTCAAGACAAGTGGGAGAGTGTCTGCTCTGCCACCTCTTTCCCTTTGCATTGGTACACAGACTAATACCTGTGCTCTTCCAAAACCTCCTGTGCAAAGTTTTAGAGGCTCCTTGGGATCAAACAGAACCTGCATTTTTACCACTCTCACAGGTTCAAAAGCAATCTGAGGGAGATGTGGAATTACACCTGCAATCCCAGTACTCAGGAGCCTGAGGCAGGAAGATCACAAGTTCACAGCCAGCCTCAGCAACTTAGCAAGACCTTGTCTCAAAATAATTTTTAAAAAATTATTTTGAGTTCAGTAGTAGAGCACCCCTGTGTTCAATCCCCAGTATTGCCAATAAAGGAATATTTAAAAAGCAGCCTAATGTGGGGGGAAAGTGCTTAAGAGACAGCTTTTGGGGAGTGTGTGCATATGTGTGTGTTTACCCTCAATTTAAGAGAGAGGAGGAAAGAGAGGAAAGGGGGGGAGTAAAGAAGGAAAGAAGAGAGGAAAGAAATCTATCTAGAAATGGCCACCTTAGGATAGCTCTCACCAAAGTCTTCCCAAAGAAGTTGCTGGTCTCACATCTGACATTGTACATCAGGAACTTCTGGGTAAGTTTTGTTCCTGTTATATGGGAGAATTTTTTTGTGTGTGGTGCTGGGATTGAAACCAGGGCTGCTCTGCCACTGAGATACATCCCCAGCCGTGTGTGTGTGTGTGTGTGTGTGTGTGTGTGTGTGTGTGTGTGTGTGTGTGTGTGTGTGTGTGTGTGTTAGTAGGGATTGAATCCAGGGGTGTTCTACCACTGAGCTACATCTCTAGACCTTTTCATTTTTTATTTTGAGACAGGGTCTCTCTAAGTTGCCCAGTCTGGCCAGAAATTTGAGTTTCTCCTGCCTCATCTCCTGAACAGAGAGGATTACAGGTGTCTGCCACCAGACCTGGCTTAAAAAACAAAACCAAAAAACAGGATCTCATTAAGTATATGAATGAAATTTTAAGCCTCAAGTTAAATTGAAACTAAAAAGCTGCAGTGACTCTCCTCCGACACTAGAGGGTGCTGTGTGAGGCCTGATTTTTTTTCCTTAGTAGCAGAACCTCAAATACGTCTCCCTGTACACCATCTTTTCTTTTCCCTTCTTTCTCTTGTTGACTGTAGCTGCCCTTATAACTCAGGCCTGGCTCCTGCCCCTGCTCTCTGCAGGAGACATGCTGCCTGAGCACAAGACCATGTTAAGTTTGTAAGCATGGCTATGGACCACGTATGTTTTACAAAGTTGCTACTGCATGTTTACTAAAAACTCTTGCTTTTCAATTGTGGCTTCTTGGCATAAAGTTGGCTACAGTCCTGTTTACTTAATCTCCTTTTCTGACTCAGATTTCAGGGGTGATAAACTTTTACTTATCCAATTTCTAATCTCCCAAGGCTTCTTTGGGCTGGGGGTGCAGCTCAGTGGTAGAGCACTGCCTAATAAATTCAAGGTCCTGGGTACAATCCCCTGCCATGCAACATTTTTATTCCCACACTCCCTTTCTTCATTCCCAAAGGTTTTGTAGTCTCAGGTACATTCAAGGTTTTCCCAAATAGGATCTCTGATCTTTCTGTGGGTGACAACTTGAAGCTAAAGAGGAATTGAGTAACTTTTTTTTTTTTCTTTTGGAGGTACTAGGGGTTTGACTCAGGGGCATTCTACCTCTGAGCTATACTCCTAGCCCTTTTTTGAATTCTTATTTTATTTCATTTTTATTTTGAAACATGGTCTCACTAGGTTGCTGAGAGTCTCACTAAAAGTTGCTGAGGCTATCCTCGACTGTGATCCTGTCTCAGCCTTCCAAGTACTGGGATTACAGGTATGCGCTGCCATGCCTGGCTCTGAGTAACTTCTTTATTGTAGTTATATCAGTGTCCCAGCATTTTTCACTTCAAATAAAAATACCTACCTGAATCAGAGACGTATTCTCCCTTCTATCCCCTCAGCTTACCTGCCCATCCCCACAGCAACTCATGGAAACACTCCAGGAGGAATTCCCTGGGCACATGGGATCATCTCAGGTGTTGCTCTCATCCTAAATGTCATCTTGCCTTCCCTAAACATATGTTCTCAAAAGATCCTAAATATACATTTCCTCAATGCATCCTTATTGGCCGCCATGCCTGCACTTCCACCTGCACACCTGAGTCCACGCCCTCAACATATCTTGCCCGGGTTGCAGCCTTGGCTGCATGGCAACCGGAGGTGAGGTCAGGAGACAGTGCCTTTTCTCTCCTCCAGCCAACCTGAGTGGCACCATGACAGCTCAGGCTCTGGAATCACCTGTCCATGCACTGTGCACACTCCCGGCCACACGCTGAGCACCCCTGGCAGTTCTGTAACCTCCGTGTGCCCTAGATTTCCTCCTCTGACAAGGATAATCGGAACAGGGAGTGCTGACTCGTAGTACATAAGTTTGCTCTTATTACAAAAGAAATACAATCAAAGTTCTGTTTCCATAATTACCCTACACTATGGTTGAAGCAGCTCTGGACAGCCTTGTTTTTTTGTAACAGGCAAAGTATTTTATACTGTTTTGGGGGAAAGTTACATTCCCACTGCTTTATGTCAACTTTAAGGAAATCTGACTGCTCTTTTTTCCTGGTACTGGGGATTGAACCCAGGGGCATTCTACCTCCAAGCTACACCCCCAGTCTGTCCATCCTCCCTCCCTCCCCCCCTCCCCCCCCCCCCCCCCCCCCCCCCTCCCCCCCCCCCTCCCTCCCTCCCTCCCTCCCTCCCTTCCTTCCTTCCTTCCTTCCTTCCTTCTTTTGGTACTAGGGATTGAACCCAAAGGAATTCTATCTTTGAGCTACACCCCCCAGCCCTATTTTATTTGGAAACAGGGTCTCAATAGGTTGATACAAGTCTCACTATGTCAGAAGTCAATTTTTATGGTATTATAAAGAAAAAAAAAAGACAAGCCGGGCATTGTGGCGCACGCTTGTAATCCCAGCATTCGGGAGGCTGAGACGAGGGTTCGCGGCCAGCCTCAGCTACCTAGTGAGGCACTCCGCAACTTAGTGAGACTCGATTTCAAAATAAAGAATAAAAAATAGGGCTGGGGGTATAGCTCGGAGGTAGAATGCCCCTGGGTTCAATCCCCAGTACCGCAAAAAAAAAAAAAAAAAAAAAAAAGACACATATTTGAAAGCAGCTCGGCAAGGTGAATTTACTTTTCGCAAAAAGGGATCCTGCCACCAGTAAAGTCAAGTGTACAAGAACAACACAGAAGAAACTTGCTGGGCGTTTTATTTTCAGCAGGGGGAGAGGGGGCTCTGTGCTGTGCTCCTATTGGTGGGAACATAGCCTCACAATCTTTACGCCATTGGCTGAAGGGAATGCCAAGGGAGGGGTTGGCACTCACAATTTCCAGGAAATTCTATCTTTACAAAAATATAAGCACACATACAAGTTACACTATGGCAGTTTTACAAAATGGAGCCCAAGTCAAGCTATTCCTTTGATTAAACAAAAACATAATTATATTCTCACAACTACTTGCTGAGGCTGTCCTTGAACCTGCAATCCTCTGGTCTCAGCCTCCCAAGTACAGGATTACAAGCATATGCCACCACACCTGGCTATTTTTTGTTTTGGAACAGGGTCTCACTACACTGCAGCTGAGCATCCCACAATATTGCTGAGGCTGAGGCTGAGGCTGAACTTAAACCTGCACCTGGGCTCCTATCTTAGCCTCCCAAGTACAGGTAAGCACCACTATGAAGGGCTGATTGCTCTTTTAAAGGCTGGAATTTGGAAGAAAGTGAAGTAGGATTCCAGCAGTGTTCTCAGGCTTGGTTCTGTTGTAGGAAGAGGATAACTCCCACCACACACACACACACACACACACACCTCAACTGCCTTAGAGTGAAGGAGCCTTGGCAGGGCAGGGCAGGGCAGGGCAGGGCAGGCAGCAGCTGTCCCAAGTCCTCCGCTGTGTCTTTACCACCTGATCCCCTGGGGGCTCTCCTGAACACTCCCAGAGAGCAGGAGACCCTACTTCTGCTTCCCTTCTCCCTCCATTTCCCTTTCCCGAGAGTACTGGGAGGGTGTTTGGAGGGTGGGAGGAAAATCCAAAGGTTTCCCCATTGGCTCTTTTGTCACAGGAAGCTCTGTTCCAGCCATGGGTCCTGTTGCACTCATGCGTGGGGAGTTGAGTGTTCTCCCAAAGTCCACTGAGCTGGTCCCCTGCCCAGACTCTCCCTGCTCCATCCAGCCTTTGTTCTGCTGATAATAATCTCTTTAAACTGCAAATCTGCTTACAGTCCCCAGAGGCCCTGGAAAATCCTCTCCCCCTCCCATGGCAGCTGCCCAGGCACCTCACCTCCAACCCTGCCAAACACTCGCACTTGCTCAGCCTCTCCTCCTCCAGATCCCACGGGAGGTGGGAGGTGAAGCAACCATAAATGAGGCAGCGTGAGTCCTGAGGGTCTCTTGGGGACTGTGTGGGACTGAGACGCCTGGGGCACTCAGGGGGCCGTCCAGGAGGCAGCTCCATCCCTAGGACTGGTGCGCCCACATCACCTCCTGCAGGACACACTCCCAGACTGCAAAGGTGACTCCTCCCTACCACCCAGCACTGAATCCACGCAGGACAGCCACGGGACTGTTTAATCCTCAGCAGTGAAAAATATATAAAAAATGGCCTCCTAATTAAAAACATCTGAACACAATCATATATTAATTTATTAGATGGTTCTTTCTATTAAGCAAAAATATAATATCTCTGAGCTCTGTTGGATGCTCTAGTCTTCTAGTAATATTGACTAATACTATGCTCAGGTCTATGTAATTGAATATTTACTTTTGTTTTTGGTTTTGTTTCTCGTTTTCTTGTTTTTGTTTTGTTATTGCAGAACTGGGGGTTGAACACAGGGGCATTCTACCTCTGAACTATACCCCCAGCCCTATTTTTTATTCTTTATTTTGAAACAGGGCCTCACTAAGTTGTGGAGGGCCTCACTAAGTAGCTGAGGCTGGCTGCAAACCTGCAATCCTCCTGTCTCAGCCTCCCAAGTACTGAAACTACAATCATACACCAACACCCTTTTGTTTTGTTTTGTTTTGGTACTGGGGAAATGAACCCAGAGGCATTCTACCTTCAAGCTAGCCCTCCCCTACCCCCAGCCATTTTTATGTTTTATTTGGAAACAAGATCTCACTAAGTTGCTGAAGCTGACCTCAAACCTGTGATCCTCCTGTCTCTGCCTCCCAAGTACTGGGATTTCAGGTGTGTGCCACCATGCCTAGCAACATTTTCTTTTAAGCTGTTGAGCTGAATCTGAACATATTTTCTTTTGCACAATTTTAACATATTTTCTCCAGTAATTAATGTTCTTAGTGTAAATCTGGTTTTGGAGAAATGGTCAGTCTTAAGTCATGCTTGCAGACTTCTAAATTGTTGTCAATACTGCATATACCTCTCCTCCTTCTTAATTTGTCATGCAATTTTAGAAATCTCCCCCACATCCATAATCTTAGTTTCTCCCTCAGAAGAGTGCAACTTTTACAGAATGTTAAAATCCTATGGGTGAGGTTTGCTGCTCCTGCTGCTCTGATGGGAAAATGTTAGCTTTGTGGCTCTTGGCCTTTTGCAAACAAAGGCATCGCCTTTCCACAAAAGCTGGCACAAAGAGCAGTTTGCTTGATTTCATTTCCTGTTTTGAATGTGTGCGTGTGTGCATACGTGCGTGCGTGCGTGCGTGCGTGCGTGTGTTACTGGGGGTTGAACCCATGGTCATTTTATCTCCAAGCTACACTGCTCCCCTCCCCAGCCCTTTTGTATTTTTGTTTTCAAACAGGGTTTCTGTAGGTTGCTGAGAGTCTCACTACTTTCGGAAGCTGTCCTCAAACTGTAATCCTCCTTTCTCACCTTCCCAAATACTGGGATTACAGGTGTGCCTCACCATGCCTGGCTCCTATTTTAAATTTGAAGTGGTTTATCTGGTATGAGGTTTGTTCTGTTGAAACAAAATTTAGATAAAGAGAAGGGGGTATTTCTTTGGGTTATTTGCTTCTACTTATTTCTCCCTTTTCTGAGGAAGTTTGGGATTCTATTTTTACTCTTAGATACCTTTGACTGATAAATCTACTTCAGATACTAAAGGGTTAAGTAGCCTGCAGCTCCTCACTTCAGGTAATCTTCCTGGTTTAATGCAGCAGCTCATAAAGCCAATAAATGACTACCAATGCCCTTTAACTTGATCAAATAGAAGCAGCTGGCTAGGGAGCCTGCTGACAAAAGTAACTGGGGAAAGAAACAAGGCAGGCTGGGGGTGGGGGTATGTTGGGAATGGTTAGGGATGGAGCGTATGGTACAGTACTTGCCAGGTACTCAGGGATACCCTAGGTTTGATCCTCAGTGGAAGAGGGAGAAAGAAAGAGAGAATATGACTATGAATGAATATGCTTAGGACCATCTTAGCTGCTGGATGCTCATTATACAATCATCTTCTTATCCAAAAATCTTAACAGTAAAGTGTGCCTAGCAAGGATGGGACATCTTTAATCTGTTTTTATTAGATGCAGAATTATCTTGTTTTTAAAATATTATTACCAAAACAATTCTTTTTACCTAGTGTATATTATATTTCCTCAAAGAGTGAAAATTCAATATCTTCACAGAACCCTGATTAACAATGTGTGTGTGTGTGTGTGTGTGTGTGTGTGTGTGTGTAGTGCTGAGGATTGAACCCAGGGGCATTCTACCTCTGAGCTACACCCCTAGCCCTATTTTATTTTATTTTTTATTTTGAAACAGGGCCTTTCTAGGTGATGAGAGTCTTGCTACCTGCTGAGACTTGACCTTAAATCTGTGATCCTCCTGTGTCAGC
>PVLC010021149.1:0-28390 GCA_004027655.1 Graphiurus murinus
GTTAAAAGCACAGCAATAGAAAAACCATAGAAATCATTAAAAGCTAGTAATAGAATTAATAGCTGAGACAGATATGAGAAAACAATATCATTTGGGACCATTTCTATTCAATATTACATTAGAAGTCCTAGCCAATGTGATATGGTAAGAAAAGAAATAAAAAATATGAACATTATAAGGAATGAAATAATTAGATTAGATTTTGTATAAAGAAAAAATTTAAAACTCTATAAATTCTTAAAATGAATAAGTGAATTTATCAAGTCATCCAGGTTTGGGAACAGTAGGATAATTACTTCTGTTTCTACGTACTAACACCAATATAAATAAATTATAATATCATTTAAAAAAAACACATACCTGGGAATTCATCTAATAAAATCTACATAAGAGAGGTAGGAAGGGAGGAAGGGAGAGAGAGAGACTATAAATTATTATTGAGATAAACTGAAGACTTAAATAAGTGAAAGGATATACCATGCTTGCATACAGGAAGAAATTATATTGCAAATATGCAAATTCTCCACAAATTGACCTGTGCTTTCAAAGTAATCCTAATCAAAACTTCATAGTTTTGTCATTGCAGTTGTCACTATTAAAATGGATAATTCTAATGTTGATATGAAGACGTGAGGAGCCAAGGATAGTCAATACAATCTTGACACATGAATAGATACTAGGTCATATAAAAGTGTAGTCATTAAGAGATTATGGCTCTGACTGAGAAAAGATAAGCATACAAGAAAAGAAACAGAGTCAAAGACAAGCTCACACAGACAATTGGTTCTTGAGGAAAGCAGAGAGAAATTGAAGGTTATTTCAGATATGTTTATGAAAAAAAATTCCTGACCTTTTACTATATACCATACATGAAAGTAAATACCAAGTGTACTGTAGCTATAAATATGGATGTAAAATATAGGACTTCTAAAGTTTAGCATAGTAAGGTATACCCTTGTGACCTTTGAGTAGATAAAGATTGTTAAGATAGGGCTTTACAAACACTAACCATAAAGAAAAAGATGACCACATTAGCCTTCAATATTTTTTTAAAAAACTACATAATGTTAAACAAGAATAACAACAACCCTAAAAAATGTGTTCTATATGCTTCTATGTATTTAAAATTTAAAAGAAATCGAAAGTAATACATGGCAATTGCAGTCTGAATGTGGCTACCTGTAGGTAGGAAGAAGTAGTGCCTAGAATGGGGTCTGAGAGAATTCAGTGCGGGGGATGAGTACCAGTAATGTTATAGTTTTTGTCGAGTTAGTAGTAGCTTGAGAAAATTTATGAAATAATACATTAAGATTTGTGTGATTACTATATGTATACCATAGACTGCTTTTAAAGTTTATTTAAAAGTAAATGGATAATTATAAAGTGAATTCAAAGCATATAGCACAATGCTAAGAACACTTCCATTTTCACTAGAAAGATAAAAAACACCTAAAATATATGATAATGAAACAAATAAGAAAGAGAAATGTCATTATTCTGCCTTGAGATATTAGAAAAAATGATCTAGAGAGGATTCAATTTAAAATATGTATCAAGCAGGTGTGACTCAAGCTTGAAGTAGACAGAGCTACCACATTGTATCCAGGGATATCAACTTGTTGATGGATTCTGTAATTTCCCAGATAATCCCACTGAGTCAGAGGTAAATATGATATGTTACCAAAATTAACCTGCATGAGGGAGTCAGGAAAGTAGAATCCACACAGTAGAATTATCCGGCTCATTAGTGAGTGGAATTCTTATGACTCATGAGATGCACTGTGCTTCCTTCCTCACAGATAGTTTTTATTTATCATATTATTTCCTCTAAAAGATAGAAATGCAAGAATAAAGAGTAGAAACATATACACCTACACTACACACATGCAACCATGCACACACATGCCCATGCACACTTCCCCATCACTGTCTCATGTCTGCACTGGAGAGATGGAAGGCAACAGCTGCATGGAAGCAGAAGTATTACGATGATTTGATCTCTATCTCAGGGAAGGTTAAATCTGACACATGGACCTACCAAGACCTCTTAAAATTGCATGTCAAAAATGCTCATATATGTGGAGGTGGGTTTTTTGTTTTTGTGTTTTACTTATTTTTATTTTTGATGAGGGCTCCACGTATTAAACACACGCTCCAAGAGGTTCCGGACTCTCCATAAACCATAATCACTGGTTAATAATTTGTTACTTGCAAATTGCTTTCACAAAATCCATCTTCTTCCTTTCTCATAATGATCTTGTGGAAAAGACAACATGGTGAGCAATATTTTCTTCTAAAGATAAAATGAAAAAAAGCTTAAGGTTAAATGACTTGCCCAAGGCCACATTATAAATGGTGGAGCTAAGGCTTGAATCAAGTCTATCACTCTTTTAAAATCTGAAAAATACCAGATACATATCCATGCAAACCTCACCAGGGACAGGATTAAGCATGAATTCCTGAAGTATTACATTTCACTCCAGAGCAAGGGTCATATGAACACCTTCAGAGAATCACAAATCTTCCCTTTCTGAAACATTGTCTAACTCTGCAATATTAGTTTATTGCTTTCACTCAGGCTATGCCATTTGGATGGCCAAAGGTGGTATGCCTCTTTCTTAGCCTCAGTATTCCTCTGATCTGTCTTAAAGAGGCTACTCTCATGAGTGTCTGCATATGATACATAAGTAAAGGCTTGAAGCTACAATGCTGTACAGAACATTGAGGCCTTGCAAAATACTCTCAGAGCCTAATTAGAAGCCCACTCCTCCACTTCCCCTTCTACAAAGCCAGGCTAGTGTGGGGCCTGCAGCTGGATTTGGGATTTCTTGAGGAGCTGCCAGGAGAACAAGACATGGAGTCAGCCTTCACGAAGCCTGTGTCAGCGCATCTTGTGCACGCAGGAACATGTGGTGTGCTGAGCTGTGAGGTGCAATAAAGGACAGCCAGGCTGACAAAGTGTGGGGAGCATATGGCAGGGGTGGGGCTCATAGCTGCGTCAGGAATGCACACACATATGGTGACAATAACGTGCATGGGATATTATCCTTAATCTTTCTTCCTCAGAAAAATTTGTACACATACACATATCTCAAAGATTAGAGAGTGTAAATATAAAAACTGGTATTAGATATCACCTAGTCCAACCTCTTACCCCATTTTTTAGAAGAAACTAGAGCTCAGAATACATGGGACAGAACATCTTCTAGGTCACACACAAACCCAGAAGCTAGAAACTAAGATTCCCTACTCTCAACCTAGACCTCTTCTATCCATACCAAGCCTATTTCTCAAAATAATAGCACCCAGCTTTATCTCCCTTTCTCTAGAGTATCTAAAGCTCTTCTGTACAGAAATGTCCCATGGCAGGTCTTAAACAGGACATAAAAATGAGAGCTCAGACTCTGTTCTCCCTTTAGGCCACCCTTGGCCCTTACAACACAAATGGACCCTTTGGTGGTCCAGAAATTGGTCAGCTTTGGAAAACCAGAAGGTCTCCCAAAATAACTTCTCAAAAACGGGCACTACTAATTCCTCCAGCATTGAAAAAAAGCTTACTACACAGAGACACTTGTACTTATTTGTTGACTGGCTCCCAGGAGGCAGGGCAAAAAGAACTGGTGGATTCTACATGTCTTCTAGGAATTCTTTTGACCCTGGACCAAAGAATCAAGGCATAAAGAGCCTATACTCCTTTTCTTCCCAGTCTGATGTCTGCCTTTACATGGCCATCCTGAAATATCTAAACCAAATATGAAACTCTTTTCTTAGCCACTTTCCCATTTTGCTGAGCACACATTTTCCCTGTTTCATATCCAGGCAGTTTATTATTTAGCTCTGACCTTCAAAACTCTCTCTGGCATTTCTAGCAGGTGAACCTAAAACTTTAAGGGGCCCACTGGTGGGGCTGCCAGCTGAGCCATGGCTTAATCAGTTTCCCCAGAGTTATACATCATAGACACAACAAAGAACACAGAAAAATAAACTTCTTCCGTTTTCTCTGTTGCTCTCATCCTTGAATTTTTTTCTTCTTTTCTTTTTTTCTGTGGCACTAGGGATTGAACACAGGGGCATTCTACCTCTAAGCTATACCTCTAGCCCTATTTTATTTTTTATTTTGAAACAGGATCTCACCAAGTTGTGGAGGACCTAGCTAAGTTTCTGAGACTGGCTGCAATCCTGCTGTCCTCCTGTCTCCGCCTCTCAAGTTACAGACATGCACCACCGCCCTAGCTTGAAGTTCCCTTTTGAGGCCTTCTTGAGAGAGCTTTCCACAAGAACTCCAGTCACTCTGGCCAATATTATTTTCCCCACTGTGTGAACTATGAACCTATCCATTTTATTCTGAAAATAGCATATGGTGGCAACCTAGATTTCCTTTATTCACATTATTCCTGAGACCCCAAGGTCTCAGGGATACTATCGATCCTTCTGAATCCAGATCAAGTGGCATGCCTTCTGCAAAGCCTTCCTCACCCCACAACCAAGGTTCCCAATGGGCTACAGTCACACTTGTATAGAATATCGCCCTTACAATGCAGTGCACTACCACACTGATCTCAGCAGACATGCATCTCCTTTACCATACCAAATGAATTCACTTTTATCTTTCTGTCTCTAAACCAGGCCTGGTACTTACTTGGTATAATTTCAGTAAGCATTTAATGGAAGGTCCCACTTAAGGGACATGAGAAAAGGAGCAGATAGAGATACAGGAGAAGCATCAAGAGAGGGCAGAAAAGGTAGGGGATGAGAGAGTCCAGGGTAATCCTCAGGATAAAGATCCAAGGAAGACTGTGAAGGGGATGCTGGACCACAGCCAGCACAGCAGGGGTAACAGAGATGAGGAAGGAGGGAGGGGGAAAATGGGAGGGAGGGAGAAACAAAGGGAGGGGAAGAAGGAGGGAGGGAGGGAAGAAGGAAAGGCAGGCATGAGGAGTGAGCACTAGGGTATCACAGAAGAATCAAAACCACTCACTGAAGATTGCACAGGTTCAAGGACTTATAGACTTAGGAAATAGAATCATTCCATGTTCAAGTCTCCTCCATCTTTCCCCCAAAGACCTAATCTATAGTTTTGTATCCTAAGTTAGGACATTCTTGTCTATATTTATAGTTATAAACCATCTTACCTAGAAAAACAGGGAAGTACATGAATTCTTTGGATAGTGTGTCCTTCCTGCCCACCACAAAACATTGAGTACAAATACTATACTATGTTCAAACCATATGTGCTCCAAAATCTCATGGCATGCAGGCTGAAGGGTAACCTTTCAAACATGAATAAAAAAAAAAAATCCAAAAACAAATGGGCCTGGGAGCCTTCCTTCCTGACCTCTTCTATCAAAATAGTCCATTGTTTTTTCTGAAGTACCTCGAGAGGGTATGATCCTCCCTCCCCAACTAGAATCAGAAGAAAAGACAAAATGATAGTCCAACTGTTCTAGGCCAACAATTACATAATTTGATGATCAAACCACAGTTGAGGTCTTCTGAATCTGTACCTTTTCTGAATCACTGATCCAAAATAAAGCAAAATTCTTATGCTTTTGTTTTCTCTAATGCTTTCATGTTGAATTTTTAATTCTGGACATCTAGCTGGTGAGTCAAATGAAATCTGGTCTCATCAAAACCAAACACAACCATTGGCAGAGAGAGGTCAGCAAATTGTAAATGTACCAGGAGGTGTCCCAGTGGTGTGCCAAGATTTTGCAAACATTCTCCTTTCCCTTAGTCGATTTCTCATGAGTGAAGTTCAGAGCCTCCATCTGCTTTCCATCACTGCCCCCTCTGTGGCTCTGCGTGGAGCTCTACCCCAGTTACATTTGTCATGCCTCCAGAGTGGCCCACCCCAACAGAGGAGACATAGGCAAAGCTTCCCAGCCTCAGGCTAAGTTCCCAAGACTGAGTACCCCACCAGGGGCAGGCCTCCAGCTCCTGCCTCTGGCACCTTCACATCTTACTTCCCTCTTCTTCCACTTTTTACTCTTGGAAAATGGCCATCAGCAACATGATAGTGAATGTGCTTTGAGATCCCACAATGGCCAACATTATGCCATAAATAGTGTTGGCCAGGAAAATGTAATCTTATAACCTGATGCGGTTCAAAAATAGTGCAGGATTTATTCACAGTAAAATAGGAAGGCTCCTTCAGAGAAATGATGTAGTTGACCTTAGACATGAAGTCAAAGAGTCCATGGAACATAGTCGTAATGTCTATGTAATCATCCTAGTTATGTTAGATTTTAAAAAGTTGGGGGTTGGGGATGTAGCTCAGTGGTGGAGCACTTCCCTAGCATGCATGAGACCCTGGGTTCAACTCCAAGCACTGCCACAAAAAAAAAAAAAATGCCCACATCTGGCAGCACTGGGCTGAGTATAGCAACTGAAATTTCAGCAATGATGTGACTTGATGGGGTGTACACATCTGGACAAAATCTGATCTGAACCACATAGACTATGGACCTCCCTTCTCAAGATGGTACCCTTCACCCTTCTTTACCACATGCTACTGAAATGTGGACAAGTGGGCAAATGGCTTTCTAGCCTCCCTGACATTGTATAATACCAAAGATCAGGTAGCATTTGTCTTTCAGCCTTTTCTAATGAAATAATACTCAACACAGCAACATACCAATGCATGGAAATTTTCTCTCAGAGTTATTATGACTATGAAAAGGGAAAACCATGTCAATGACCAGCAGCATCTCTTTCATGGATTACATTTCTTGCTCTACCCTCCTCCATGGGCTCCCTAGACTAGGGACAGGACAATCATTTCAACAAGCCAAGCTAATCTTTTAGCTCCTGCTGGTTAAAAATGCCTTGGTGATTTTTCCAAACCTCTAGGACACAATCCCCACACTTTAATTTGTCATGCAAAATTCTTCATGAGCTTATACCCTATTCACCTCTATGATAATATCCCATATACTCCCCACAACAATTTCTGATTAAAGTTCAATGCCTTTAACACACCATGCCTCTATCCTTTTTCCTATCACGTACTATTACCACACGTGTGAACATTTGTCCCACATTTCTCCATTGTTAGTTGTAATACGATTGTAGATCTCAATATCCACTTTTAGGAAATCTTCTCTGATTCTTGCCTAAAACTGGGTTCCATGTTCTTCTAAGTGTTCCTATAACTCTGCATGTCTATTATAAAGCCCTGAATATCCTGAGCTGCTAATCCAAATCCTTTTCTTAGACTCTATCCTCTGTGACAGTTGAATTCCATTTTGCTTGCCAATTTATTCTTAGAACTGTGCCCAGCACACAGTGAGCACATAATAAATGTTCATTTTAGTGTTGCTACTACATACTGGGAAATGCTACACTTAGTATTAATAGTTAAATAAACTAGTATATAGTAAAAAATGAAATTCATCAAGATTATATATTATAAAACACTTGTATTAATGTTTATTGAAAAAGAAAAATAGAAATGTTTTTCAGGATGATGACAATTACATGTCCAAATGCATGCCCTGAAAAATAGTTACGGATAGAGTTAACATGTTAACCATGGATTGATATGAGGTATTAGAATGCATAGCTTTTTTCTCACACATTAATTTTCTGAATTTTAGATAATAAACATTATAAAATAGAAAATAAAAAATTTTAAAAATATGTTAATAATTTCTATCTATGAACTAAAATATTCTCATTGCAGAAAACCATAAAGCAATCAAAAAGCTCAAGGGAAAAGAATATGAAATCACCAATTCTTTCACTACTAATAAACAGTGTGATAACTGTCCATTCTGTGTGTGTGTGTGTGTGTGTCTGTGTGTCTGTGTGTGTGTGTCTGTGTGTGTGTGTGCGCGCTCATGCGCGTGCACAGGTTTTTCTAAAAACCACCTGGACAAGTGGACAAGTGATGCAAACTGTCAAACTGAGTGAATACAGACTATGACTTCTAGGGTGTTTTTGAAGTCTCCAGAAAACAGTAACTAGAGGCAAATGTTCCTTTTGTTTTGCTTCAATCATTCATTTGTCCATCTAGTCACTCACTCCTACAGTGACTATTACATTCAGGGAGTATGGAAACCACTAAATGAAAGCAAAGAGAGAGGAATGTCTTCTATAGTAGTGAGGAAGGAAAGGAATGGCCAGCAGTGAAGCTGCATGGACACCTAGAGAAGGTAGCATGCATCCTGGAGCCTTAGAGAAGAAAGAATCCTTCAGATAAAGAAAGAGGGAACAAGAAAGGCAAACTTCAGAAGTACTGTTAAGGAGCAAGCAAGACACTGGGCAGATTGGTCTTCAAACATCCCAGCTCTTATTTAGTCAAAATCACCTAAGTATGAAGAAGTAATCTCTGTCCTGGTATTTGAATAATCAAGTCTGTCTTTTGGTGAAATATTGACAGGAATAATCTATATTTCAAGGACAATTTCCCTAGAACAGTTTCTTACAGACATGTGGAACACAGTCAATGAAATCCTGCTTTTAAATAAACTCTGTGGTCAGAATTCTGATTAGAGAGTAGGACTAGACAAACGCAAATGTTTTAAATAGATAGGCTACCATTTAAAGACCCTTTGTGTAGTTCTACAAAACCAAACCGAACAAGTATCCAGAGATTTCATAGAACCATCTCTGTAGACCACAGATGTCCCCACAGTTCTGCACTGGTATACCACCCCAGCACTTGAAGGACCACAGAAAGAGGAATCTCACTCTATGCTCCCAGACCTTCTTTAGCACAGACTTGTCTAGCTCAGTCATTCTGTACCTTTCTTTCTTGGGAACATGATTTTTATAGGAGCTGGTTACAATAAAAATCAGTGTTAGTTGAGATAACACTGGTAGGAGCAGGGGAACGTACATGTTCTTTCTGTGATTTTGAAACTGTTCCTTCTCATCTGTAATGAGGCAGGGAATGATTGATCATTTATATCTAGAGTTATAGCCTAATTATATCAACACCTATCTCTGATCATCTAAAATTCTGTGCTTAACATATTTACCTTAATAGGAATGCCTTAACAGTCATATTTTAATTCAACATGAATGTTCTAATACAGGTCTGCTTATAAGGGTAGTTAAGCAGAGAGACTGCCCTGGCCTATATGTAGTCATTTATTGAATTTGACTACTTATAAACAAGAAAAAGTAGAGGAAAAAACTAATGTTTTACCTCCATGTAAAATCTATTATTACATATCATTCTGTGATATGAACTTTCAGATTAGTAATTAATAAGTTCCCATATCAAGAGCAAATACTGGCCAATTACTATATAAAGGAGCCATTTTTCCCTTTAATTTTGAGATTGGCTGGTTTTCTTTACTATTTTGTCAAAGGCAGAAAAATAGACACAAAAAACTTAAATGACTTCTATTCTGACTGAGGAGTAACAAAAGCATGTACTTCAGTACTCACTACCATTTTGATTTGATATTTTTCTCTACATATGAATAAAAAAATAACCAGTAAAGAAATCTGTCCTTGCCAAATTAATTAGTGAATGTATAGTTGAGATTTGTTATGCTTTGGAACACATATTAATAATTTCCTAATTATAGTCCAATGTTACTGTTTTGTGTTTGTGACCAATAAGCTTCTGTCTTACTATAAAGCTGTTATCTCTACAGAATTTTACAGAACTTTACAGAAAAGTCTGAAGATGCAGAGAGAGAATGGGTCTTGTGTAAAGGAAGATTCTCTTTTTAATGCTCCTTACTGTAATCACAGAATAGAAAAAATCCAACTGCTCTGTAGATTTTTTGATAAACATTTTATGCTTGCATTTGAACTTGAGATGCATAAGCAGAATGAGATAATCAATCAAAATCAGAAATGAGAAGTGTTATAATTTATGGACCTTGTTTTTCTGTAGCAATAAAATTACCAAGTGCAATGACTTAATAAAATCATCTTTTTAAAGTTGCTGCTATGAATATTTTAACTATAAAATTTTATTCTTGTTTTAGCCTAACTTGCCTTAAAAAACTATTATATAATGCATTTGCATAAATATATGTATGGAATCTCAAGATAGTATACCCACTGACTTGTTTACAGGTGCTGCTAAAAAAAAAGAACAACAAACATGCTTCTCCCTCCAAAGGAAAAATTAATAATAAAAAGAATTGTATTGCCAAAAAATAAATAAACAAGAAAAAGTAATACAATAGAAACCACCCAGGATTTAAAGATAGCTTTGACTCTCACTTGATCATCTTCGAGCTGTGGGATTTTGCACACATCTCTTCAGCTCTTTGGCATTTCTTTTTATTCATTTACAAAAATGAGAATGATAAAAAATCTATTTTACAAGGTTGCTGTTGAGTCTAATTAGATAATGAGATAAAGGTTAGTTATTTGACTTAACCAAATCTTAATGCTGAAGAGAACTTAGGAATTATTCTTGTACTGGATAAAAGCTGGATCGGATGCCTTCCAACACATTTATTCATTATTTTACCAAATCACCCCACAGTCAGAGGGTATGTATCCCCCTACTCATGACAACCTAACCTCTGGAAGTCTCATTGAATGAGATAATCAACTAAGAAAATTATTTTTAAAGTTTATTACATTATTTAAAAGCAAATAGAAATGGGATATGACTGGGTCTTCCCACACCATGAACACATGGCAAATAACTATTCTTCCCTTATGACACGCCAGCAAATCCAAGGATCTTTTCCTACCCTCTTTCACCCTCCTGTGTGAGCCTCAGCTGCACACTCCCTCTTCTCTCACCTCCACCTGTCCATCTCCACAGTATCACCTAGTCTGTGCTCTGCATCCCTATCTTTCTTAAAGCATATGACCTTTTCGAGACATGAACTGAATCTGATTTATAGACATTCAATACATCATGTTTTGGGATAGATAGAAAGATCAAAGGATGAAGGATGGGCGAATGGGTAGATGGTGAAAGGGGAAAGATGACTGAATGAATCCTAGCTCAACTGTACTAATATCATGTAAAACTCCTTCAGCCTTCTATTTTTTTTTTTTTCAAAATTTAGAGTTTAGTGTAGATGCTATGGATATCAGTGTGGAGACTCCTCAGAAGACTGGGAATGGAACCCAGCTATACCACTCCTGGGTATCTACCCAAAGGAATTGAAATCATAGTAACACACGCATATTTGCATTCATAGCAGCACAATTCACAATAGCCAAATTATGGAACCAGCCTGGGTGTCCATCAACAGATGAATAGATTATAAAATTAAGGGATATACACACAGTGGAATTTTACTCAACCATAAAAAACAAAATTATGTCATTTTCAGGAAAATGGAACTAGAGAAAATTAGCCATGAAGGAAACACTTTAAATGATGCACATACACAAAATCATCAATGGCACTCTCATTATCATGTTCCTGGAAGAGGGGGGAGTGGGTGAGACCCAGGGGGAAGCTTACCAAGTGTTGTATGTATATAAGTCCCATCACTCTGGACTTCAATATGATGTGTGATTATAATGCACCAGTAAAAATATACTAAAAATGGGTAAAATTAAAGACAATCACTAGGACCTTGGAAGAAGTCTTTATGGATCTGTTAATAATGATTGTACCAACTCAGCCCCACCCAGCAGCGGTGGACATCTATAATGCCATTCCTTGTGAGGCCAATACAGAAAGATTGTAGGTTCAAAGACAGTCTCAGCAACTTAGTGAGACTCTCAGCAAGTTAGTGAGATCCTCTTCCAAATGAAAAATCAAATAGAGCTGGGGGTGTAGCTCAGAGGTAGAATGCTTCTGGGTTTAATCTCCAGCAGCCCTCTCTGCCTCAAAAATAAGGCCCTTTTGCTTCACAAATCTGCTCCCTCTGGGAAGGCCTCACTTTCATTGAGCATGTCTTCTTTTAGACGTGACACACCCAGGGTCACATGGATAATAGAACACCTGACACAACCCAACCTGAAGTGGCCTCCAGGACAAATAACAAGGCCAACTCCCCTGGATGGCAGCCAGAAGAGAGGCAGGCAAGGGCAGAAGATTCACTGAGATCACCTTGTGAGAATCCTTTTAACTAGCTTTTTGGGGAAAACAATCTATTCAACCATAAGAAGGAGAAGCTGAAACATTCTTCCTTAGAACGAGATGTTCAATGAATACCTGTAACAGGTTACATATCTTATTCCTATCTTGGTAATACAATCCAAATGATTTGGCTTTTATCAAGCCATCTCAACATCTCTATGTCAGGTACTTAGAGTTCAAGAAAATATAGGGGTCATCAAAACCTCTTTAGCATGCTCACACCTTTCCCCACTAGTCTTGATATAGATCATGGTAAAACCTCATGAAGGTATACTCAAACCTTTTCTCTCTTCCTGACACAGGATAGGAAATAAAAGTCAGCACTGCAATGTAAATACCGTCTTCTTTTCACATGTCAAGTTAATCCCACAACACATGTGGACTTGTGTACAGCTAACCTTTCCAGAATGGGTTTCCATCAGCTCAACACTTCTAGTTTTTAAATAAAGAACATATGAAGATGCAAATAAACTATGTGAGCTTTTTCGATTATCCCTCTTATTTTTACATTTGTAGGTTTTTTCCTTGCTGGACAGTGAAATAAGAAGACAGTTAAGGTAGAGAGCACTTTTGGATTTTATGAAGACTTGATAAAAGTATTATCTTTTTATATTTATTTATTTATTTTTATTATTGTTACTCTGTAATCATACATCTTTGTTAGGTACAAGGCAACATGCACACACCTGTCATTTAACTCTTTCCCAATTCCCACCCCATTCCCTCCCTCTCCTTCCTTCTCAAGTTTAGTTTAGTGATTGACTTTGATATGATTGTGAAAGTACATCATGTGCATTAGGGTGTTTCCCTTGCCCCCCCATCACCTTCATTTAAGTTACTTTCTTTGCTCACCTAATATTTATTCTTCTTCATCTAGAGTCCCTCTTATGAACCACTTTTTCCCTAGCTTCCACATATTAGGGAGAGCATCCAATTTTTTTTTTACTTTTTGTGACTAATTAAGCTCACCTAGCATAAAGTTTTCCAGTTCCATCCATTTTCCTGCAAATGACATGATTTTGTTCTTCTATATGGCTGAGTAAAATTCCATTGTGTACATATCCCATAGTTTTGTAATCCATTCATCTGTTGATGGACATCTTGGCTGTTTCCATAGTTTGGCAATTGTGAATTCTGCAGCTATAAACAGATACACATGAATCAGTCTGATATTTTGGTTTCCATTCTTTTGGGTAGATACCCAGAAGTGGTATTGCTGGATCATATGGTAGGTTCATTCCCATTTGTCTGAGGATCTGCCATACTGTTTTCCAAAGTGGTTTCAATAATCTGCAATCGCACCAACAATATATTAGGATTCATACATCTCCACACCCTCACCAGCATTTGTTGTTGGTTGTGTTTTTGATGACTGCCATTTTAATTAGGGTTAGGTGAAATCTCAAGGTAGTGTTGATTTGCAAATCTCTGATTACTAATGATGTTGAACATTTCCTCATACATTTATTGGCAATTTGTATCTCTTCTTTTATGAAGTGTCTATTTAGATCATTTGCCCATGTTTTGATTGGGTTATTTGTTTTCTTAGCTGTGAGTTTCTTGAGTTCTTTGTATATTCTAGATATTAGTCCTCAATCAGAAGAGTAGCTGGCAAAAATTTCTCCTACTCTGTGGGCTCTCTATTGAGATTCTTGATAGTTTCTTTTGCTGCACAGAAGCTCTTCAGTTTAATCCAATCCCATGTATTGATCTTCCTTTGAGTTGCTTGTGCCTTTGGGGTCTTGTTAAGAAAGTTTTCACCTGTGCTTATGTGTTGAAGTGTTGGTCCTATGCCCTCTTCAAATAGCTGCAAGGTCTCTGGCCTAACTTCCAGGTCTTTGATCCACTTTGAGTTGACTCTTGTGCAGGGTGAGAAAGTGGGGTTTATTTCCAGTTTCCTGCATATGGTTAACCAGTTTTGCCAACATCATTTGTTAAAGAGGCTATCTTTTTTCCAGTGTATGTTTTTGGCTCCTTTGTCAAAAATCAATTGAATGTAAGCATGTAGATTTGTATCTGAGTCTTCTATTCTGCTCCATTGGTCTATGTGTCTGTTTTTGTGCCAATACCATGCTGTTTTTATTACTGTGGCTTTGTAGTATAGTTTGAAGTCAGGTATTGTGATGCTTCCTGCATGGTTCTTGATGCTAAGAAATACTTTGGCTATTCTGAGCTTTTTGTTGTTACAAATGAATTTAAGGCCTTATTTTTCTATGTCTGTGAGGAATGACCTTGGTAATTTAATGGATATAGAATTGAATCTGTAGATCCCTTTTAGGAGAATGGCCATTTTGATGATATTAATTCTGCCTATTCAAGAGCATGGAAGATCTTTCAATCTTCTAAGGTCTTCTTTGATTTCTTTTTTCAAATTTTTATAGTTTTCCTTATAGATGTCTTTTACCTCTTTGGTTAGGTTTATCCTTAAGTATTTTATTTTTGGGGGTGCTATTGTGAGTGGAATTGTTTTCTGGATTTCTTTTTCAGTGGATTTATGGTTGGCATACAGGAAAGCTTCTGATTTTTTAAGATTGATTTTGTATCCGGACACTTTGCTGAATTTGTTGATCAGTTCTATAAGCATTTTGGTTTACTTTGTTTTGTATCTTCTAAGTATATATATAGTATCATGTCATCTGCAAAAAGGGATAGTTTTATTTCTTCTTTTCCCATTTTTTACACCTTTGATTTCTTTCTCTCGCCTTATTGCTCTGGCTAGAGTCTCAAGTACTATATAGAACAGAAGTGGTGATAATGGACATCCTTGTCTTGCTCCTGCTTTTAGTGGGAACTCTTGCAGTTTTTCCCCAGTTAATATAATGTTGACTGTGGGATGTATATTGTCTTTATGATGTAGAGGTATGTTCCTTCTATTCCAATTCTCTGCAGTGTTTTTAGCATGAATGGGTGTTGGATTTTATCAAAGGTATTTTCTGCATCTGTTGAAATGATCATGTGATTTTTGTCTTTGATTCTGTTTATGTGGTAAATTACATGGAATGTTTTTTATATGTTGAACCAGCCTTGCATCCCTGGGATGAGCCCAAATTGTTAATTGTGTATAATTTTCTAGATGTGGTTTTGAATGCCCATTGCTAGTATTTTGCTTAGCAGTTTTGCATCTAAGTTCATCAGCAATATAGGCCTATAGTTTTGATCTGCCTTATTCAGCTTTGGTATTAATGTGATGTTGCCTTCACACAATGTGTTTGGGAGAATCCCATTTCTTTCTATTTCATGGAATAGATTGAAGAGTACTGGGATTAGCTCTTCTATAAAGGTTTTATAAAATTCACTTGGAAAACCATCTGGCCCACGGCTTTTGTTTGATGGTAAACTCTTTATTGCTGCTTCTATGTCTTTGGTTACTATTGGTCAGTTTAAGTTTTCTATATCTTCTTGACTCAATTTAGGAAGGTTGTATGTGTCTAGAAATTTGTCAACTTCTTCTAGATTTTCCATTTTGTTGGAGTATAGTTTTTCAAAATAGTTTCTGATGATCCTCTGGATTTCCACACCATCAGTGGTAATATCACCTTTTTCATCTCTTATTTTGGTAATTTGGGTTGATTCTTTCTTTTGGTTAGATTGGCTAATGGTTTATCTATCTTGTTTATTTTTTCAAGAAACCAGCTTTTGGTTTTGTTGATTTCCTGTATTGTTTTTTTTTTTTTTTTATTCTCTATTTCATTGATTTCTGCTCTGATTTTCATAATTTCCTGTCTTCTACTGGCTTTGGGGTTAGATTGTTCTTGTTTTTCAAGGGCTTTGAGCTGTATCATTAGGTTATTTATTTGGTGATTTTTTTGTTCTTATGTGGACACTCAGTGCTACAAATTTTCCTCTTAGTTCTGTCTTCAAGGTGTCCCAGAGGTTTTGATATGTTGCATCTCTGTTTTCATTGGTTTCTAGAAATTGTTTGATTTCTCCCCTTACTTCTTGTATGACCCATTCCTCGTTCAGCAGTATGGTGTTCGTTCTTCATATGATTATGTGGTTACTCTGTGTATTCTTATAGTTGATTTCTAGTTCATTCCACTGCGGTCTGAAAAGACGTAGGGAATTATGTTACATTTTTTGAATTTGCCACTGCTTGCTCTGTGGCCCAGAATGTGGTCTATTTTGGAGAATGTTCTGTGAGCAGCTGAGAAAAATGTGAATTCAGCTGTACTTGGATGAAATATTCTGTATGTATCTAATAGGTCCATTTGGTTTATGGTATTCTTTAGGTCTGTGACATCTTTACTGACCTTTGTCTAGAAGATCGGTCTAGTGATGTGACAGGAGTATTAAAGTCTCCCAGCATTATTGTATTGGGTTCTATGTGTGACTTTATATCACTAAGAGTTTGTTTTATGAAAATGGCTGCACCTATGTTGGGGGCATGAATGTTGACTATTGTTATTTCCTCTTGCTGAATTGTTCCTTTTACTAGTAAAAAAAAATGATCTCTTTGTCTCTTCTCATAACTTTAGGCTTGAAGTCTAATTTATTTGATATCATAGTTGCTACACCTGCTTGTCTTTGAGTTCCATTGGCATGGATTACCTTGCTCCAGCCCTTCACCTTTAGTTTGTTGGAATCTTTGCTTGTAAGGTATGTTTCTTGCAGGCAGTATATAGACGGATTTTGGTTTTTAATCCATTTTACCACCTTGTGTCTTTTTACTGGGGAGTTGAGGCCACTTATATTCAGTGTGATTACTGAGAGATGATTTCTAATTCCTAACATTTTGAGTTTTAACTTCTGTTTGTGGTAGTGTTTGTTCTTCTTTGCTTAATTGTTTACTTCCTGGAAATTATTGTTTCTCTGTTTCTGACATTTACTTGTTAGTTCTTCTTTGTAGTTAATGTCTTTGAGTATTTTCTCTAGTGCTGGTTTGGAAGACATAAATTCTTTCAGCTTCTCTTTGTCATGGAAGGTTTTTATTTCCCCATCAATTTTGAGAGATAGTTTTGTTGGGTAGGAGAATCTTGGCTACAAGTTATTTTCTTGCAGAGTTTGGAATATGTTGCTCCAGGCCAACCTGGCTTTCATGACTTGGTTTGGGAGGTCTGGAGTGATTCTCATTGGTTTGCCTCTAAATGTCACTTGGCCTTTTATTTTTGTTTCTTTTAAGAGTCTCTCCTTAGCCTCTACATTAGTCAATTTGGTTATTATGTGGCGTGGTGAACCTTTTCTTTGACCTTGTTTAGAGGGGTCTGTATGTTTTCTGTACCTGTATGTCAACTTATCTTTCTATCTTTGGAAAATTCTCTGATATTATTTCTTCAAAAAGATGGTTGAGTCCATTAGTTTCAACTTCTAATCCCTCTTCTATGTCTATTATTCTTCCGTTAGCTCTTTTAAAATTGATCCAGATCTTGTCGATGTCCAATTCATGCTGTCAATTTGTTTTCTAAATTATGTACTATGCATTTATTTTTGGATTGGTCATCTTCTAAGAGTGACATTCTATTTTCCATGTGATGCAATCTATTGTTAATAGTTTGTATTGATGCCTTCACTTCAATTATTGCATCTTTTATGTTCTTCACTTCCTTCAAGGCTTCTTTTTGATTCCTGCTCAGGGTGTCAGATTCTTTGCTTGTTTGTTCCTTTATTTCTTTCCAGCTCTCCCTGCATTCTTTTTGGAAATCTTGTCTCATTTCTACTATTAAAGATCTGAATTGTTCTTCTGGTAATCTCTACAATTCTGTGTTGGTGAGTTCTTTTATTGTGGGGTTCTGGTAGCTCATTGTTTCTTTGCTATTTTTTCTTCTCAAGATTTCCCTGTTCTTAAGTTTACATCTTTGCTGCTTTTACAAACATTCTTTCAATTTATAGGCTTCTTATTTCTATTTTCCCTCTGTGAGTAGTATCTTGTACTGAGTTGTGATTACTCTAGGGCTTCTTCTGCCCACTGCAATGGTGCTGTTGGTAGGTTTTAGTGAGATCCTGTTTCAAAATAAAGAATACAAAATAGGACTGGGAGTGTAACTCAGAGGTAGAATACCCCTGAATTCAATCCCCAGTACTGCAAAATAATAAGTAAGTAAGTAAGTAAGTAAGTAAGTAAGTAAGTAAATAAATAAATAAATAAATAAATAAATAAATAAAACAAAGCAATAAAAAACAAAAACAGAGTAAAAAACAAAAACAAAAACACCCTCTGCAAGTATATAAGTTCAGAGCCGACTTGGCCTTTGCAGTCCTCTTGGATCTGCATGGATATTTTCAACTTTTAAATGTCTACTCACTATATTAGATTTTTTAGCATGTTTCATGTATTCTTATTTGCTTGGTGCCCTATAGTAGTGATGTCCTTTTATGGATCCCCTCATGGGATTTTCTCTCTCTCTCTCTCTCTCTCTCTCTCTCTCTCTCTCTCTCTCTCTCTCTCTCTCTCTCTCTGTCAGTGTAGGCATGGAGAGTATCATCTTTTAAAATGATAAAAGAAAAAGTTCCAAAGGTCGCCTCACAGACCTAGGCAATTCAGAAGGTAGAAAGGGAAAAGTATCTCATATATACATACAGATGGAGAGGGAGAGAAGGAAAGATTGGCAGAAAGGAGGGGACAAGATAAATCAAGAGGCAGATGGGAAAGGAAAAGCATAGAAGTTGGAGAGACTTTATAAATAAATTAGGTGGTTGTGTGTGTGTGTGTGTGTGTGTGTGTGTGTGTGTGTATGTGTGTGTTACTGAAGATTAAACCCAGGGGAATTCTACCTCAGAGCTATACCTGTACTCATACTTTATTTTTTATTTTGAAACAGGGTCTCACTAAGTTACGAGGGCATAACTAATTTGCTAGGGCTGGCTTCGAACCTACAAACTTCTACTATTACAAACTTTCCCATCCACCATGTGTTTTCACTCTTCCAAATGACTATGAAAAGATACTACTTTCAAAACCCACCAGTCAATCACATCTTTATACTAAAGAGAATTGTCCGCAGGGGCTAAAGTACTGACAAGTCTGGATTCCTTAAATTCCTGGGAGGGCTATATTTGCTTTTCTCCAACTGTCTTACCCTCATCTGGACTACTTGGAAACATACCCAGGCACCTTTTCTCCCCTCAGGGTACAAGGCAGCTTTTATTTCTCTAAGGACCAAAAGCCCAGTCTCAGTTACTAAAGGGAAACAGAATACATGTACTAGAAAGGTACTGTGTTCGAGTCAGGAAAAAAAAATAAATAAAAACCTAAATGAAAATAGAGGCTTTGTGGACTTGGCAGAACCACCAGATACCATGATGTTCAATTTGTTTGGGCTCTTGTGAGTCGAGGACTGGCCAATTATACTGGTTTCCTATGACTGCTGTAAAAAAAAAAAGTTTCTCCCTGAGCTAAAGAAAGTCAAGGTGTCACAAGAGCTGGCTCCCTCTGGAGGCCCCAGAAAGAATCATTTTTTCTAGTGACTTCTAATTTCTAGACACTGCCTACACCTCTTGGCTTGTAGCTCCTTCCTCCTATCTTCAGAGCACATCACTCCAACCTTTTCTTCTGTTACCATATCAACTCTTTCTGTTTGTGACACTGCTGAGTCTCTTTCATAAGGATCTTTGTGATTACACTAGGGCCACCCAAATAATCCAAGACTATCTCCCTATATCAAAGTCCTTAGTCTCATTTGTAAATTCCCTTTTCCACTATCAAAAGTGGGACGTTATGAAGCCCCGCATGGTGGCTCATGCCTATAATCTCAGTACTTGGGAGGCTGAGGCAGGAGGATCACACATTTGAGGCCAGCGTGTGGTAATTTAGCTAACACTTGTTTCAAAACAAAAAACTAAAAAAAGGACTAGAATGTCCCTGACTTCAATCCCCAGTATTGCCAAAAATAAAAGTAGGAAGTATTGTTTTTGTGACATGGTGAGGAAAGGCCCCTATGAGAAGGAAAGAGGAGAAAGGGAGAAGGGAGGAGGGAGGGAGGAAGCCATTCAGACATGCAGGGAAGAATATTCCAGACAGAGAATGCAGTCAGGTTGGGGACAGCAAGGAACATACACAGTGTGTTCCTGGACAGCCAGGACGCCAGCACAGTGACCGTGGGGAGTGGGCCAGGGGGAGCCTGGGACTGCGGAGGCCCAGAGGTCTCCGAGGGCCTCGAACACCCTGGTAAGAACTCAGCTCTTACTCTAAATAAAAGCTAGCAATCAAATGAACACATTTAGGGCTGGAGATTTAGGGATCTTACTTTATTTTATTTTATTTTTTAGCTTGCTCGCACACAGACATTTAAAAATAGCTGCTAAATGCTTCTTCTGGGGAATGGGAAGCACTCATAATAATAATAAAAAAGTGCCTTGGGCTTTCTTACAACTGGATACATCAAAGGGTTTTCACTAGTAATTTGGGAAGCGTCCGCCTCTGGGTGCCACTGCTGTGATTTCAAAATAGAATTATCTTGTGCTATGTGATTTCTTGAATCATTAGTTTTCCATTTTCTCTTCCTCTTTTCTTTTGGTTCCATTTTTTTCTTTTTTTTTTTTTTTTTTTTTTTTTTTTTTTTTTTTTTTTTTTTTTTTTTTTTTTTTTTTTTTTTTTAGTCTGGCACTAGTATATGCAAGAAGTTTTAAAAAATGGTAGTTTATAGGCAGCAAAGTAAAGGGGTAGTTGCAGACAGGGAATTCAGACAGGACCCAAACAGCCTGTATCTGTTTAATCAGTGGACTGGGATCTAGTCAGGGGTCTGGATTTTCAAGAACAATGGGGAAATACATCATAGAAGGAGACTGAGGTCAGGAGAAAAAGAGAACTTTCTACTATTCAGTGGATTATTCAATTTCATTAACCCCTTCTCTGCTCTGCAGGTCTAGAACAAGGCATTCTACTGCACAGAGAAGAATTCCTACCAGAAGCACAACCACCCTGAACAAAACAGAACCCTGGTCCCACCCCTTTAATTACTTGGCTGACAGCAAGCTGAAACTCTTCAAAATTATAATTATCAACAATTCTAACTCATTATGCGCTGAGCAGTACTTATCTTTGAAGATTAATAATTTTAGCATTATCAAGGAAAAATAACAAAATTACTTAATTTCCTTCTCAGCTAAAGCCCCAAATCTTTAAAGGAACAGCCTGCAGGCAGAAGCAAGCAAAACACCACTGACTCTGAATGGCTTTCTGGACTAGCATTCATGGGGAACAGAAGGGGTGCAGCCTTCTGGGGGTGGAGGAGAGGGCTTATGTGCTGAGGAATAAGGACTATAACCCTCAGGGCCCTCTTACCTGTCTTTTCTCACCTTTCCCTTCCAAGATCGTTAAAGAGAAGTGCCTGACAGAGAGGATGAAGAGGAAATATCTCAGAGATTCTCACTCTTCTGCTGGATATTTGGCCCCACAATCCAGCTACATGCCTAGATTTCCAGGTTGTCAATGTTCTATACAGTATTATTTTATGAGAAATAATTAAAATATGGGCCCAGAAATGAAGGTAGGGTATAGGGGATGTGAGTACAGAGTCATCTAAGGATTTCCGGGCCCAGGAGGAGAATCTCCAGCTTGGTTAAGAGCAATACCTTAAGCAAATAAAACATCTTGGGACCCAGACTTGGGCTACAAAGTGCCAGTTTGTAACCTCTGGAACAAGTCCCAGAGTCCTTCAAGTTCTGTGGGGATGGGAAGAGAAGAGTCTCATTTGCAAAGCTCTTTATAGGCACTACGACTTGTACCCTTTCTAAGTTACCTATCTTTGTGCAAAATATCCCTAGTTTAAGGAATGAAAAATAGCTATGTCAACAGAGAAGAAAGAATTAAGGTAGAAACTATGCATCAGTTCACTGGAGTAAAATCCCCTTGGAAATTCTTAGGTGAGAAAACCTAGGACCCCAGGACCAGGCAGGCTCTGAGGCAAGCTGGCTCCTCACCACAGCCAGCTTGGCCATAAAGGCTTTAGCTGTATCCTCCCCTTGCAAACTCACCTGTTCCCTCTCCTCTAAGGTCACTCGGCTCCCCCAGGGCTGGCTTTTGTGTCTGGCCTTTGACCATTTCAACTTTGTTCCAGCCCCAGGGATTTTGGAACAGCACATTCCTCTACCTAGGAACTGTCCCACATCCTTCAGACGCCCACTCGGATGTCACCTTCTCAGACAGTGTTCCCTAGTCATCTTCTTTAGCGAAATATGTTCCCTACCCCATAGTTGGGCACTGGTCAGCACATTGCCTCATTTTATTCTCTTCAAAGTATTCATGGATTTCTAACATCATCTTGCTTGTTCACTGTTTGCTGTTTCTCCTTGCAAGAGCTGGACCCTGCCTATCTAGTTGTCTACTGCTATCCTTAGAGCCAACTACATAATTTACTGGGTCTAGGACAAAGAAAAACGTGGGCTTCTAATTCAGAAAGAAAGAGAAAAGTTTTTATTTCCTCCTGCAACTTATCTTTCAACTTTTCATGGGTTTTATTTGCTACTTAATATTGTTTTGACTGTGTGACAAGTACAGACCCTCACAGCTGGCCAGGGTCCCTAAAGTGAAGCATGCAGGGCATGTATGCCCAACCCAGATTCACCCTGTTCTCATGCCTCAGATCTTCCCCAGGATCAGAGGGCAGGTGGAGTGGATGGTTTCAAATCCATCCTGTAGTGGCAGAGAGGCATACAGATATGGAAGGATTCTCCAAGCACATACTTCACTATCCTACAGGATTTAGAAAGTATAGTGCCAAAGGTAAGTTATTAAGAATCTCAAGGTGGAGGCAGCAGAACATGAAATTCCAAGTACAAGGACCCCTGCAAAGCACAGGGTTTATGAGTCTGGTCTTGTCACAGTCCCTGGGCCATGCTAGTGGTAGAGAAGGCAAAAATGAGTGAGTGAATGAATGAATGAGCAAATACCAATAATTCCACACACCACTTATCCTGTGGGCAAACTGGCTTGCTTTTCACGAATGAATAACTCTTCCCCAAGAGCACACCATCCATAAATCATCCTGTTAGATGATCTGAGGGCCAGAGAAGATGAATAAGGAGCAGCCTCCTCCTCATGAAGTCTTGCGTCTAGCAGTAGAGCTCAGACAGTGCCCTCCAACGATTCCCCTACGAGGTGAAAAATGAAAAGTGACCTAAGGTACAGCACGATGGCAGCTCAGAGATCTATATAGCCACGGGGATCACAAAACGTTTTATGAAAGAGGTGGCATTTAAGTGGGCCTTTAAAAAGATATGGGATTTGGTCATAAAGAGAATCTAGGAAGTGGTAACAATGTCAGTAAAGGGTAAAAGGTGGAAATCTAGAATTATGAACAGTGTAGAGGCAATGGCGGTTAGGGAAGGAAGTTAGAAAACAGCTTGGATGGGAAGTTTAAGACCAAATACAGAGAATCTTGGGCCTCTGAGTACTTCTGAGCAAAAGACTGACATTATCGGAAAGTAACCTGGATGCTCTAATATATAGTTACCTATGTTTATGTAATAAATTGTCAAAAGTTCAAGAGCTTAAAACAATACCTATTTACTGCCTCACAGTTTTGCAGGTCAGGAATCTGGGTACAGCTTAGTGGGGTCCTTTGCTTCAGATCCCTCCAAGGCTGTTCCTGAAGGTATAGGGCAGGGCCAAAATTCCATCTAAGGCTCCACTGGGAAAGCATCCAACCTCACATGGTTGTTGACAGGGTTCAGTTCCTGTTGGGCTGCTGGATGGAGGGCCAGACTTCTTCACTGGCTGCTGGCCAGACTCCACCCTCTGTGGCTTGCTATTGTGCCTCTCCAACACAATATCTCACTTCATGGAGGCCAGCAGGAAGGAAGTCTATTAGCAAGGCAGCTGTCACAGTCTTATGTAACCTGATCATGGAAATAAGATACTATCACCTTTTCTATAATCTACTGGTACAAGCAAGTCTTAGGTCTTGCCCATTCACAAGGGAAGGGAATTTCACAAGAGTGTGAATATCAGGAAATAGGTATCACAAGTACTACTTTGGAAGTTGCCCACCATTGTAGGTCAGGACAGATTGGACCAGTGGAGAGACCAAAGATGGAAAAAACCATTGAAGAGGTTCTTATATCGGCCAGGAGAAAAATAACTAAACCCAATGAGAAAGGAGTACCTTAGGAAGAATGAGTGGTTTTGAGAGTATTCTCAATGGTAGAATTCACAGGATGCGACAACTAGTTCTGTGTGGGTGGTAAGGAAAAGCTAGAAAATAAAAGAAGAACCAAAACTTTTGAAATTGAGTTACTGGACTTAAAGGAATAGTAAAGAAAGAGGGAATAGAAGAAGAGTCGATTACAATTGGTTATTGGAAAAAAAGAACACTCAATTTGAGATCCTAGAATACTATTCAAGGTACCCAGATACTTGGCAATGCTAAATTCAGGAAAGCTACTGAGGTTGGAAATCTGTCTTTGAGGGTCATCTGCATGCAGGTGACAGCTGATGGAATGTGACTGGATAAAGAGAATGGAGCTATTTTGAGCCATTTTATCAATTTGGAATGAGGAAGTCCCCTCCTCCTGTGAGAATTCCAGCCAACTTCCAGGCTAAACTTATTCAGAAGGACCGGAAGAGTACCTTCAAGTCAAAACAAAAACTTTAGTATGTCTATGAGGTCTGCCAAGAGACAACACTGGAACTTGGAACATTGATCACAAGATTTTTCCAGGCACAGAGAGAGTCTAGCTGCAAAGGTCTCCAACAAACATACATACATACACTGACTTGTATAATATCTTATACAAGTAATAATAATATCTTAATTATGTATTGCTTCTTAGTATTTTCAAATCACCTGTATTATGAATTGATCCTTGGAAGCACTCATTATTTTATTCTACAAGTAAAAACAGAACAACAACAGCAAAAAAACCCCAACCCAAATGAGCCTTGCCGTAAATCACACAGACAGCAGCTAGGACTCGACTGTTGCCTTCTGAATCCTTACCCAGTGCTCACTACCTGCCAAGATCCCAAATCTCAAGCCTGGAGTCTGCATCTAAGGTGCATTCCCCTAGTTTTTCATGTGCAAAGTCAAAGGCTTGCTTCATTTAACATGAACACAAACATACACACTGATCCCCAAAGTTCTCAGAAGTTTACCTCTGGAAGTTCCAAAGCCTCCAAATTCTCAACTGAAGAAATAATCTTGGGATACTAAATCAGATGGGAATGAGGAACCTCTGGTCTCTGCAGGGAAACCCTCCTCATCTGGGAAACTCAAGCTTAACATTAAGGAAACTCAGTTTGCTCCCCAGTGGCAGTTATCTAGAGCAGAGCTGAGCAAACTTCCAAGCCAGCCCCAAAACCCAAGTCATTCCCCATTGCCAATCCATATAACAATCAATGTTGATTGAATGTCTGAATATAATTTGAATGAAAAGCATTTCAAAGCACAAAGGTTCTGTTCCCAATAAGTTTAGTCTATATAATCAAATGCATTCTTTCTGGCCCAATCAGCAGAGAGTTGGCAGAATAAAGGTCTTTGGTATGAACTAAAATATCCAAGCTTAAATCTTACAATTGCCCCTTTGAGGGTCGTTGACTCGGCAAGTTTTACAGTGGTGTACTGAAATGAATACTGCCTCTATGCAAAGCAACAGGAGGTCACATTCTAATTAGAATGCAATCAGTGGAATTGGTTATGGCTTGGTTTTCTTCCTGAAATGACAATCTATGCCACATCTGCCATTACATTAATATTTTCTGCATTACTAGAACAGAGGGAGGGGGTCTGGAGGAGGGGAAAGCCAGAGTCTTTCCACTGAGCAGCTGATAGAGTTGTCTTTAGCTAGAAGTCTGCATGAGCTAATCAAGGCCCAAAGAGTTCACCTTTAAAATACCCAAACCATCTGGCAGACTGTCCCATGATAAATCTCAATGATAAATGTCTCCGTTTTGATGTTACAAAGGAACCGCAGACCTGCTCAGTTCTGGCACAGCTGAAAACATACTGGCAACAGTAGAATAGAACTCAGATGTCCCAAAATAGAGAAGTAAATCATTTTGACCTGCAGGGCATAATATATTTAGAGAAAACCTGATTGTAATAAAAAGGTTGGACTCATCACAGTTTCTGCTATAGGAGTGGCAATATATTTTTTGGTAATACCTTTCAGTTTAGTGAAAACTCTAGCATGTACAATTTAAAAGCCTTCCTTCTCTGCACCCCATCCCCCTTTCTTTTTCCATGAGTCTTCAGACATCTCCCTTTGCCGCTTGTGAACTGCAACAGAGGGCTCTCTCTGGTTCTCAGACGTCCTGCAGGGGAACTGTTGAGGCGAGCATGCCTTCAAGATGATTAATCCGCTCGCCTTTCAGAGGTCTGTTTTGCTGGGCCCACAGCCACTGCCAAGAAAGGACATACTGTGACCACCAGCACCAGGCAGTGAAGACACAGCCTCCAAACTCAAGGTTAGCCCAGACCAGAGCCGAGAGGGACTCGTAAAATAAATTACGCTGTGTGGTTTTGGAAGGTAGACTTTTATGTCCAGCCAAGCTTCAGAAACAAATTATAGGGTGGTCAGTTGGCCTTATTTGTTTCATCTCCCCCTCCTAAAGCTAGGAAATTAATTAAACATGGATATGGAGTGTTAAGGGCAATGTACTAACATCTCCTAATGCTAGTGGTCCCTGTCTCCGTCCATGGCTGGCCCTGAAGCTCAGAATAAAGGATCTTAGCCTAATAGTGGTGTAGCCAACAATAACAGGGTCTCATCAGCTCCAGGTCTCCGGGGGAGCTGCCTGGGACCTTGTGACAACTGAGCAAAGCACAGTCCCTTTTTCCACTCTAGTCTAGTTGGTTGCAACAGCTTGACCAATTCCCTCCACAGCTGCTGGGGTCACTTTCTGGTGAGTAATGGGAAAGCCAGATTTCCCATCTGCCCCCTGACAAATGGCTTCATAAACTTATTCTGCTCACACACCCAAAAGGGAAACCAGAAGCAAGCATGGGGGATGATGTGTCTCCAATGAAAGGGGTTTCAATCTTACCCTCTTGGTCTCCAGACAAGTTGGCAAAATAGAAGGGAAGCAATTTCCCTGGGTAAAGTGAAGTTGAGGAGAGCAGTGGAGGCCAGTTTAGAACTCACAGGGGCTTGCAGCAACAAGCACCTGTGATCACTCAGAATGTCATGGAAATGAGTGCAAATAAATTTAAGGTAACAATTTTCAATAAAAGTTTAAAATAAATACATATATGCTGACAGTCCATTTGGATAGGAAAAGACACAATTATTTATTGGCTGTTGGTGACTTGATTGAAGACATGATACTCCATGCCTTCTTGTCTGCCTTGGGCCAAATAACACTTATCTAGTTATATGACTATCTTATAAGTCAGTGCTAGTGGTGCAGAGAGAAACCACCCACTGGGTCATCAGCATCCTCAGCTCTTTAATCATTTCTCTGGCTCTTACCCGAATTTAGTCCAGGTCCCTGACATCTTGCTGTTTCAGAAGTGTGTAGGAAAGAGCAAGATGTTTCAGCTGATGTTCCTGCAGGTTCAGTGGGGAGTAGGAAAGAGTGGGATGGGTATGAGAGTGCATGTGAACAGCCACAGCTGAAAGAACTGCACCCTCACTCTCTTCCCCACCATATGGTCTCTTCCTTTCATACCTGATTTATGACTCCTGATTATCACAGATCCGATAGCTAGGCTACTTTCCAAACATCTTCCTACTGTTGAATATGTGGGTGCCAATAGTTCCCCCAGGGAAAGGAAGAGATAAAGAAGAATGGTGTCCTTCCTTCTGCCCCCTTCCCTCCCCACCATTCCTGTTTCTGGCTTTGTTCTAATCATCAGGGACAGGAAATCCAAGCTGTTTCTCTTTTCTTGTCTGATCTTTAAAGCAAAACAACTTGAGACAATATTTGCCAGAGAAATAGGTAGATGAAGTGAAAAATACTCACAGGCCATGTATTTAGCAATGCTATTGTAGGCTCACAGTTGTATTACTTTCTAGTGGTGACTCCCCATCAAAAGTGGAACCATCAGTTAGGAAGAAAACTAAAGGGAATACCTGTTAATAAAGTCACAAGCAGTAGGGAATGGCCTCTTCTTCTAGAAACATGGTGGTTTCCAGCCATCCTCTTCAGTCAGAAACCTCCATGGGTCTTGAGGGCAAGGGCATATCCCATAGTAAGATACTAAAGCCCTCAAGGGAATGAGTCAATCTCAATCTACTAACTGGATTCCAATCTTTTCTTTTCACAAGAAATTTTTGTATCAGATCTCTTCCGAAATAAAACCAAACACTGTCAGTACTACTCTTGTATGGTGCTATCTCTTATAGTTATGCAGTTCATATTTTATTCCCACTGATTTAGTTCAACTCATCATATTTTCACACTGTTTTAATCTTTTTTGATTGCCAGTAAGTGCTGGAAAATACTCATTCATTCATTTGATAAATAATTACTAATTAGCAAGCACCAGGCATGAT
>PVLC010021150.1:0-28346 GCA_004027655.1 Graphiurus murinus
TTTTTTTTTTTTTTTTGCGGCACTGGGGGTTGAACTCAGGGGCGTTCTACCTCCGAGCTATACCCCCAGCCCTATTTTTTTTTTATTCTTTATTTTGAAACCGAGTCTCACTAAGTTGCGGAGGGCCTCACTAGTTAGCTGAGGCTGGCCGCGAACCCGGATCCTCCGGTCTCAGCCTCCCGAATGCTGGGATTACAAGGGTGCGCCACCACGCCCGGCTAAGGCATTTCTTAAATTGAATTTCCCAACATACTTTCTAACCAGCATGTATCTTGTGAAAAAGAAAACGAATACCTTATTATTGTTAATTTCAACAATATTCTCTAAAGAAGAAAGGAAACTGTTCAGAAGAAATAATTTTTAAAAAGCCAAGCAATTTACAGTATCTTCTTAATTCTTAAAAAATTACAATAAAGATGAACCAAAGGAGCTGGAAACAGTGGTATAGGTCTATAATCTCGGCTACTTGGATGATCCCAAGTTCTAGGCCAGCCTGTCAGTCCTCTCCTTTGATTTATTTCCTCCAGTTTAATTGACCCCATTTTTTTTTGTAATACTGAATATATCAAACAGTGAAAACTCATTTAAAATTTTGTGTAAGGTTTTTCAAAATGTTTCTTAGACTCCAATAAGTGGGTTTTTTTTCCTTTTAAGTGTATATTTACCTCAATTATATCTGCCAATCTCTAAACTCCACTACCCTGACCTACAAAGTATTGTAATTAGAGAGGTAATCTGTATGTAGTTCCCGATGCATAGAAGTTCCTAATGGTAAGAAGTTCTAGATATTATTGCTAGTGTTGATATAGAGCAGAGGAAAGAAGCAGAAACAGCTCTGATTCAGGTTCATCCATATTCTCTCTTCCTTTCTTTTAACTCATTCCTCCCCCTTCGCAGACACCTCAAGATCCTATTTGACACCATGCCCTGATCCGTGTGGGTGTCGGGTAGCACATTCATTTCATAAAAAAAGATTTGGCCCTTTGTATTAGCACTTGATGGCATTGCTTTTCCATCCCTCTTGCTCTTTAAATTGGACGCAGGAAATTAGCAGGGCCCCTTTTAATAGAAAATGTTTGCTGGCTAAATCTGTATTGCTTTCCAATTTAAGCCTTTGTCATTGTATTCCCACAAATGACACAATTTAACAGCACATGGGTGGATTCTCTAGAGACTGAGAAGGTTCATGAAAATATTCATAAGAGAGGTGTGCCGTTTTCACTCAGTGCTACCCACTGCACCCAATTTAGAAAGACAAGCTCTCAGCAGATGGGTCTCCTGGCCTCTTTCCAATACGTGATTTGAATTGTTTTTCAAAGACACCACAAATCAAAAGCTGACTGATGCTGCAAATAATTTGTATGTTTCAGAGAATCAAGTGACAAGGTCAGTGCGAGGCAATGCTTTAATTATTCTGCCTTGTAATAACTTGATTTTTAGAGTGGGAGAGCTGGTGTTGTGAATAGTTTGGAGGACCACAGTAAAATACTTCTTTCTTTAGTTATCCATCCAATTCAATGAACAGTGATGACCCCTACACCAGTGCAGTGGCCCTTAAGAACAAGTTCCTGGTTTTAATCCAGTTCCTTCATGGAGAACCACCTACATTGTACAACCCAGCACCCAAAGTGTTACCATTCAGAATGAAGGAACAGGGCCAGAAGCAGCCCTGTGTCTGCATTCCTTAATGTTTCAATTGACATCTTGAGGACAGCACAGGACATGAGCTCATTGTGTCTACAAAGGAAGCCAGGCTGGGAAAGAAGGCAGAGACCAGCATCTGAGAAAACATTAATCAGCTCTCTATGACCGTGTCTAGTTGGATCCTCCGTCAAAAACAACCCAACAAGCTGGGCTCGGGGTCGCATGCTCTAAGTCCCAGGAACTCTAGAAGCTGAGGAAGAAGGACTTGAGATTTGAGAGCAACTTAGCAAGAACCTGTCTTAAAATAAAAAAATAAAAAGAGGTTGGGGGTGTAGTTCAGTAGGAAAATGCCCCAGTTTCAATTCTCAGTCCCATGGGGCGGGGGGCGTGCAACTTAATAAAACTTGGTAAGGAAAGAACAAACAGCAGGCAGAAAAGATGGAAAAGAACTGAAATAGTCAGAAGCTCTCAGGTGAAATTTTAATACTGCTGCCTTTTACTACATTGAGCACATCACTTTACTTTAAGTTTGTTTGCGGTTTATTATTGTTTGAAAAAAATTATTATTATTATTTTTTTTTTTGGTGGTGGTAATGGGGATTGATTCCAGTGGCACTGAACCCAAGCTACATCCTCAGCCCTTTTTATTATTGTTTTGAAACAGGGTCTCACTAAATTGCTAAGGGTCTTTCTAAATTGCTGAGGCTGTCCTCAAACCTGTGATCCTCCTGTCTCAGCCTCCCAAGTATTGAGATTACAGGCATGCACTACTGCACTTGGCTCCTGGATGGATTTTAATGTTCTGCTTGCAGCTTCCCTCCCAATCATAAAATATTGTAATTTTTTGTATTTGGCTGCCAGAACACTTAAAACTAAACACAAAGCCGGGCATGATGGCGCATGCTTGTAATTCCAGTACTTGGAAGGCTGAGACAGGAGGATCACAGGTTCGTGGCCAGCCTCAGTTACTTAGTGAGTCCTTCCACAACTTAGTGAGACCCTGTTTCAAAATAAAGAATAAAAAATAGGGCGTAGCACAAAGGTAGAATGCCCTTGGGTTCAATCCCAAGTACCAAAACAACAACAACAAAAAACTAAACACAAATTTGTAACATAGCAAATAGGCCCTTATCTCCTACATACTAATATTCCATTTTCTACCTGGATCTTGCTTCATTAAATGACTTTTTGCATTATTTCTTGGAATAAATTTCCGAAACTTAGAAATAGGGCCATGAGATCACCGGGTGTACTTGCAGTACGGGAATCAGCTTTCTATGATAGGTGTTTATATCTCGTTTAGGGCAGAGTTTATCCTGTAGATTTTGTCCAAAAGAAATGGAAATAAAGTCTGTTGAGCGGAACCCAACAGACTTTATGGCATTGTTGAGCATTAGCCAGTTTGTTCTCATTCATCAATAATAAGTTGTAATCTAATAAAAACCAAATGCTCATTGCTATTTTAAAAAAAAAATCAAATCCTGTCATTTGTGGCAACAAGGAAGACAGTGGAGAACATTATATTAAGTGAAATAAGCCAGGCACAGGAAGATGAATACTGCATGCTCTCCCTCACATCTGGAAGAGACATAAAGTGAGCTCATGGAAGTAGATAGTACAATAGCGGCCACTGGAGGCTGGGAAGGGAGGGAGACACAGATTGTTACAGAGTCCAGAATAGATTTAGATAGGAGGGAGTAGTTCCAGTGGTTTATAACACAGTAGGGTAACCATCATTAATGATAATTTATTGCATATTTCAAAATAGAAGAAAGAATTCTGGTTGTTTCTTAACCTAAAGAAATGTGAATATCTGAAGTGGTGGATTTACTAGTTACCCTGATTTAATTATTATATATTATATATGTGAATGAAATATCACACTGAACCGGGCGTGGTAGTGCACGCTTGTAATCCCAGTACTTGGGAGGCTGAGACTGGAGAATCCGGGTTCACAGCCAGCCTCAGCTACTTAGTGAGGCCCTCCGCAACTTCGTGAGACCCTGTTTCAAAATAAAGAAGAAAAAATAGGACTGGAGATGCCCCTGGGTTCAATCCACAGTACCGAAAAAATATATATATATGTATATATATAATCCAAGTGGACCTGTAAACATGTAATTATATGTGCCAATTAAAAAAGACCAGTGCTCTTTGTACCAGTATTTAACATTTTGCTGGTTCCCTTATCAATTAAAATGGCAAATAAAATCTCTCCTGTACTCATTTTAAATTTTCATGTCAGAATTTTTCCTTTTAGAAAATTATTTTGTAGCCCGGTGTGGTGGCATATGCCTGTAATTGGAAGGCTGAGGCCAGCCTCGGCAACTTAGTGAGACTCTGTTTTAAATTTTAAAAAAATAAAAAGGGGTAGGGGTGAACCTGGAAGATAGAATGCCCCTGGATTCAATTTTCAGTACCAAAAATAATAATAATAATAATAATAATAATAATAATAATAATAATAATATTGTAAAATATTTGGAGTAATTTAAATTCCCATTTATATTTTCTCATTTTGTTATTTTATGTGAAAGTATAATACAAATATGTTATTCTTAGACTTGTGTGTTTATAAATATAATTACTATTAAACAAAACAATACAAAAGGGGTTTGCATCAGACATAGTATTTAGATAACAGCCCTCTCCTATTACCACTAGTGAGACTGGAAATATTATACTTACTATCAAATGTAAAATGGGGTGGCTGGGCTGGGGGTGCAGCTCAGTGTTAGAGCATTTGCCTGGCAGGCACAAGGCCCTGGGTTCCATTCCCAGCACTACAAAAAAAAAGTATGTGTGTGGGGGCGGGGGGTTTGCAGAAAATAGCGCTCTACTGCTGTCCAAAAGGATATTGGCTCACTCTGCAAGGCAACAGCTGGGTTCAATTGGTAAGAACAAATACTCTATAAACAAGATGTCCTAAAGCATTTTGAAAAACTGATGAGATAAGGTTAGCTCGAGTTTTTCCCTTCCACACCACTTGGCTGCCGTCTGCCCCTTCAGAGCACTGGCTTCCAGTCAGAACACAACCTTCCCCTTCCCTCCTGTCCTCCCCCTCCAGTCCTTTTCCTCCTTTCTCTTCATTTCCCTTAATTAAGCCTTCCTCTTGTAGAGCCTGAACTTCTTGTAGATACAGGATAAGTGGCAACATTAAAGCCCAGGACCAAACCAATAGCATAAGAAGTCAGAAAGGATTCAAACTTGAGTGAGATTCAAAAGGAAAGGAAAATTGGGGGATTAGGCTCACTTACATGAATCTCTTCACCAGGGAGACTCAGGAAACAGGGATACTCAGCCTCTTCCTCCAGAGAGATAAGAGGTCATGTGTGTAGGGCAGAGCGTGTTCAGGGAATTTCTATGTGCTGCAAAACTAAGTAGAACCACAAGCAATTCTCACTGCTAATGTGGACTCATTTAAAGTGCTCCTGTGCCTGAAGTCTGAAGGTTTAGACACCATCTTTGTCTAACTGTCAGGCCTTGGACCAACACCTTCTAGAGTCTTGGTGCTCTCATCTATAGTATGTAGGAATTGCTTGCAAAATTACAGTGACAATTAGACGATGTATGCAGAACCTTCCATATAGTCCTGAGACTATACAAAGTGCTAGCTAGATAATTCTGATTTGCAGTTATTATTAAGAGAGCCCTTCTGAATTGAGACTGTGGAGCTCGATCTGAGGCCAAGAACCACAAAGACTGTCTTTTTCCAGGGACCCATGACCAGGTTAAAAGGGCATAAACGAACAATCCATAAAGACGGGTATCCGTGAGCAACTAAAGGCATATGAAACTCTCTGGAACTGTTTAGTTAATGGTTTAACCCTATGCTAAGCTGATAAAATAATGAAGAATTAGCTGGGCATGGTGGTACATGCCTGTGAGCCCAGTATTTGGAAGGCTGAGACAGTAGGATAGCACATTTGAAGCCAACCTCAGCAACTTACCAAGATCCTGTTTCAAAACAAAAAAATAAAATAGGGCTGAGGGTGTAGCTCAGAGGTAGAATGTCCTGAGGTTCAATCGCTAGTTTCAATAATAATAATAATAATAATAATAATAATAATAATAATAATAATAATAATGACAGACTGTGTCCCTGCATAGAACGACATATAATTTCTAATTTGGGATTCCTCTACTTTGTAGTAAAAACCCCTATGAGTGTCTTAATGGCAGTTGCAATGGGCAACAGCAGTCACATATGGGAAAAGAAGAGAGAAAGGGTAAAACACAAAAAAATTCTATAGGGAATTTGTCATTGCACAATGGCTATATTCCCACTCTCTGTTCTTAATTTTGGTGGCAGGATAAATTTACCAGAGATACATGGAAGGGAAAACCTGGCCTAGGGTTTCGTGAACAATCCTTCAACTAAAGACTGGCTCTCATCTCTAGACTGCCCGTCTCACCAGCCAAGGGTGTGGCATAGGGGAGCTGGCATGGGAAACGGCGCTGCCCACAGTGAGGCGACAGAAGTCCCAGCCAGCTTGCCTCCACATCTGGAAGTAACATCTGTGGTTGAGAGGATCCATGCATCTGGAAACTGCTCAGCCACGCCACTACTTCCTTGAACCTTGTGCGCTACTGCAGCTTATCAAGAGTCATCTTCCAAGTCTCCCTTCACAGAAGTCATCTGCTATCGACGACCAGGGAACTATGTCTGTTAGTATATGAAATGGATACGTTAGGAGATTTTTCTCTGCAAAGGACAATAGATTCTACACTCTTCCTTAATATACCCACACATTTCTTTGTCTATTCACCAAAAGCTGTCAAACGATTAAATATTAAAATAAGCTCGCTGCTATCTCTGTTTCTGCCACCCACACCAAAGATTTTGCATTTAAGATCTGTATGAGTGTGATTAAAGAGCTAAAAATAAAGGCTCCAACTAAAATAAAAATTGGCAGTGATGTTAAAAATTTTAACAAAAAATATACAGATTTGACAGGTTTTTTAAAGAGAAGACATTAAATCCTTTAGCATTTTTGACTCACTACAAATTTTTTTACACCTCTTATAATTCTTGATTTTTTATACCTTTGGAAACATATACATAATTGCAGCAGCCTTTTTCAGAAGATAACAAATGGCAAAAGCCATAATAATAATTGGCAGCTTTTGTCATCTAAGCTACTATTTTGAGTGAGAGAAAGAGAGACAGACAGACAGACAGACACTAGAGATTGAACTCAAGGTAGTTCTACCTCTGAGCTGCACCCCTAGACTTTTTTTTTTTTTTTTTTTTTTTTGCAGTCCTGGGGATTGAACCCAGGGGAATTCTACCTCTGAGCTACACCCTCAGCCCTATTTTTTATTCTTTATTTTGAAACAGGGTCTCACTAAGTAGCTGAGGCTGGCCTCAAACCCGGATTCTCCAGTCTCAGCCTCCCAAAATGCTGGGATTACAAGCATGCACCACCACGCCCTGCTAACCCCCAGACATTTTTAGTTTTTTAATTTTGAAATAGGGTCTCACCAAATGACTGTGTGTTGCCTCCTGTCTCAGCCTCCCAAGTACTGGAAGTACAATCATGAGCCACAGCTCCCAGTTCAGAAAGGAACTTCTTAAACTATACTGAGTAGGAGAGGGAAAGGTTACCTACCACAGCACTCTATGGAGGCAAGTTGCAGTCTAGCACAGAATTTGGTGGCTCAGGTAAGTTGTCTAACTTCTTTAGATCACTTTGCTCAGTTGCAAGAAGAAAGATTTGGATTAGTCCAATCTTGATTTTTGGCTTCCAATCACAGAAAGGTGTCAGAGTCAATCCAGTCTTAGACCTGACAAGGGGGAGTCAAGTCCATACACACAAATTGCACCTTTCTTGAAGAGGTGAACACATTTCTTTCAGTTCTCTATTTGGATCTCAGGACAATATCATCCTGTTTCATTTAAAAGGAGTAAGAACTTCCAAGTGCAGTGGTGCATGCCTGTAATCACAGAGACTAGGGAGGCTGAAACAGGAGGACTGCAGATTAGAGGCCAACCTGGGCAACTTAGCAAGACCCTCTCTCAAAATGAAAAATAAAAAGAACTGGGCATGTAGCTCTGGTAGAGTGCCCCTGGATTCAGTAATCTCCCCACCCCAACACACACACACACACACACACACACACACACACACACACACACACACACTACTTATTTCATAAGGGGTTCAACTGAGAAAATTTCCAAATTCAATTTAGAAAGGATATTTTCTCCCACCATTCAGATCACTTAATGGATTTTAGGGACACCTTGAAATGGCTCTTATGCCAAAAGACGCAGCGATTTGCCTTGATGTACTATCCCCAAGGCTTTCCTTGAGCTTCCTTACATTTATCCAAAATGCTCATTCAGGCTGAAAATGAGATTTGGCCATTCTGAGAGCAGAGGGTCAAGAGTAACACTTTATTTAATAAAGGTTGTATAGCATTTATGCATTATTGGCAAACACCACAGATCAAGACTTTTTACCAAACAACTTCATATTAGGTTTTAAAAGGTTATGTAACATTTGTATCACTTTGAATTTCTTATGATGTATAATTACAATGCGCTAATAAAATTTTTAAGTCTTAAATATCTTATAGAATAACTTCTAACATATGTATGGTTATGGTTAGGAGTGAAACTCAAATATGGACTTTTTTTTTTTTTTTTTTGCGGTACTGGGGATTGAACTCAGGGGCATTCTACCTTTATTTGGAAACAGGGTCTCACTAAGTTGCGGAGTGCCTCACTAGGTAACCCGGATCCTCCGGTCTCAGCCTCCCAAATGCTGGGATTACAAGCGTGCGCCACCACGCCCAGCTCAAATATAGACTTCTTTAATTCCCTAAAAATCTACTCTAGACACAAAAATGTTTACCATAAGATTACTTAAAACAGAAAAAAAGCAACACTAATAAAGGAATACTTTGAGAAATTATTATATAAGTTAAAATTAATTTTAAGTATGATTACAAATATTCTTTTCAAAAGTACATATTTAGCCAGGCCTGGTGGTGCACACTTGTAATCCTAGTACTTGGGAGGCAGAAACAGGATCTCAGGTTCACTGCCAGCCTCAGCTACTTAGGCCTTCTGCAACTTAGAAAGACCCTGTTTCAAAATAAAGAATAAAATAGGGTTGGCCCGGCGTGGTGGCGCATGCTTGTAATCCCAGCATTCGGGAGGCTGAGACCGGAGGATCCAGGTTCGAGGCCAGCCTCAGCTACCTAGTGAGGCACTCCGCAACTTAGTGAGACTTGGTTTCAAAATAAAGAATAAAAAATAGGGCTGGGGGTATAGCTCGGAGGTAGAATGCCCCTGAGTTCAATCCCCAGTACCGCAAAAAAAAAAAAAGAAGAAGAAATACAAATGGCCAATTAACGTATGAGGAAATGTTCCATATCATTAGCAATCAGAGAGATGCAAATCAAAACTACCTTGAGATTTCACCTAACTCCAACCAGAATGGCAATCATAAAAAACATAAACAACAACAACTGCTGGCGAGGGTGTGGAGAAAGTGGGAACCCTAATACATTGTTGGTGGGATTGCAAATTAGTGCAACCACTTTGGAAAACAGTATGGAGGATCCTCAGATGAATGGGAATGATCCTACCATATGATCCAGTAATACCACTTCTGGGTATCTACCCAAAAGAATGGAAACCAAACTATCAGACTGACGCATGTGTATCTATGTTTATAGCTGCACAATTCACAATAGCCAAACTATGGAAGCAACCAAGATGTCCATCGACAATGAATGGATTACAAAACTATGGGATATGTACGCAATGGAATTTTACTCAGCCATAAAGAAGAACAAAATCGTGTTATTTGCTGGGAAATGGATGCAACTGGAAAACGTTATGTTAAGTGAGATTAGCCAGTCACAGAGTAAAGAAGCATATGTTCTCCCTAATATGTGGATGTTATAGGGAGAAGATGGGACATAAAAGGGTCTCCAGATGAAAAAGGAGAGACCCTCAATAATCAAAGAAGTTGATTTAACCAAAGGGGATGGACGGGGGGAGACACCCTAATGCACACAATGTACTTACACAATTATATCAAGGTCACTCACTAAACTGAACTTGAGAGGGAGGAAGGGTGAGGGAGTGGGGTGGGAATTGGGGAAGGGGTCAAATAAGGAATGCGTACGCATATGTCGTTATCAATTTGTACCTAACAAAGATGTATGCTTACAATGCACAAATTATTACAATAAAAAGGTACATTTAAAATAAAAGTAGTACAAAAAGTATATATGTGTATATATTGATATACACCCATCTTAAAAGGACTTAAAATAAAAACAAAACACTATTTACTACCATTAATGCAAGAATATTTCTACTAGTAATATGGATCACTTTTACAATTAATAAGACATATCACTCCAGACCTCCCAAACCAAGTCATGAAAGCCAGGAGGGGCTGGAGTAACATATTCCAAACTTTGAAAGAAAAATAACTTTTCAGCCAAGATTCTCCTACCCCGCAAAACTCTCTCAAAATTGACGGGGATATAAAAAGTTCCATAATAAACAGAAACTGAAAGAATTTATGTCTTCCAAGCCAGCACTAGAGAAAATACTCAAAGAGATTAACTATAAAGAAGAACTAACAAGTAAACGTAAGAACCAGAGAAATAATAATTTCCAGGAAGCAAACAACTAAGCAAAGAAGAACAAACACTACTGCAAACAGAAGTCAAACCCAAAATGTTAGGAATTAAAAATCATCTCTCAATATTCACACTGAATATAAATAGTCCCAACTCCCCAATAAAAAGGCACAAGGTGGCAAAATGGATTAAAACCCAGAATCCATCTATATGTTGCCTGCAAGAAACACACCTTACAAGCAAAGATTCCCATAAACTAAAGGTGAAGGGCTGGAGTAAGGTAATCCATGCCAATGGAACTCAAAGACAAACTGGAGTAGCAACTATTATATCAGATAAATTGGATTTCAAGCCTAAATTCATCAAAAGAGACAAAGCAGGTCACCTTTTACTAGTAAAAGGAACAATCCAGCAAGAGGAAATAACAATTATCAAAATCTATGCCCCAAACATAGGTGCAGCCACTTTCATAAAACAAACTCTGCATGATATAAAGTCACACATAAGCCAGGCATGGTGGCGCACGCTTGTAATCTCAGCATTTGGGAGGCTGAGACCAGAGGATCTGGGTTCGAGGCCAGCCTCAGCTACCTAGTGAGGCACTCCGCAACTTAGTGAGACCCTGTTTCAAAATAAAGAATAAAAAATAGGGCTGGGGGTATAGCTTGGAGGTAGAATGCCCCTGAGTTCAATCCCCAGTATCGCAAAAAAAAATAAATAAAAAGTAAAGTCACACATAGATCCCAATACACTAATACTAGGAGACTTCAATACTCCTCCCACATCGCTAGACCGACTTCTAAACAAAAGGTGAGTAAAGATGCTTCAGACCTAAATAATACCATAAACCAAATGGACCTGTTAGACACATACAGAATATTTCACCCAACTACAGCTGAATTCACATTTTTCTCAGCAGCCCATGGAACCCTCTCCAAAATTGACCACATTCTGGGCCACAAAGAGAGCACTGGCAAATTCAAAAAAATGTAACATAATTCTCTGCATCTTTTCAGACCACAATGGAGTGAAACTAGATATCAACTCTAAGCAAACCCAGAGTAACCATGTAAACACATGGAGACTGAACACCACACTGCTGAACGAGGAATGGGTCATAAAAGTAAAGGGAGAAATTAAAAAATTCCTAGGAACCAACAAAAACAGAGACACAACATATCAAAACCTCTGGGACACCTTAAAGGCAGTACTAAGAGGAAAATTTATAGCACTGAGTGCCTATATAAGAAGAATGGAAAATCATCAAATAAATAATCTAATGACACAGCTCAAAGCCCTTGAAAAACAAGAACAGTCTAACCCCAAAGCCAGTGGAAGACAGGAAATTATGAAAATCAGAGCAGAAATTAATGAAATAGAGAATAAAAAAACAATACAGAAAATTAAAAATGCTATGCTCAAATTGCAAAAGCAAAAGCTATGTTAATATATTTGTGTGTGTGTATGTGTGTGTGTGTGTGTGTGTGTGTGTGTGTGTGTGTGAGAGAGTGTGTGTGTGTGTTACTCGGGATTGAATGCAGTGACATTCTATCACTGAACTACACCTCAAGCCCTTTGTATTTTTTATTTGAAACAGAGTCTCACTAAGTTATCACATGCTGGCCTCAAAGCCAAGATCCTTCTTTCTCAGCCTGCCAAGTATTGAGATTTACACACATATGACACCATGCCCAGAAAGTATATTTTAATTTCTTAAAGAGTCATATAATCTTTCAGGAAGCAGAAGATATCAATTGGATCCACCATTGGTGATGTACTTTGGATTCGTAAGTGTAAGACTTTATAAGATGGAAACATTACTATAGTTTCTTCCTAAAGTATTTTGAATCAACTGATGGAGATAATTTAATTATTATAATTTAGGATGTTTATAGACATGGATTTTTTAAAGTTTTATACTGACTGTGATAGGCATAATCCTACTTAAGTATACTGAATTTGAGTTTTTCTAAATTTGAAAGTGTCACTAAAATCTTTTTGATGGCTTTGTGAACCAATAAGAATTGTTATAGTATAAAATACATAAAATGCATGTAAGATATAATATTACATTTATTATATGTAACAGGAATATTCTAACCTCTCAGAATGTGATTTGAAATATCACCTAGAGATAAAAGGACAGTGAAAATTGGAAATACCAAGCTTTATTGTAAAGAAAGAACTAGAATTGCTGGACATGGTGTCCACACATACACATCATAATTATACCTGTAATCCCAGTACTTGGGAGGCTGAGACAGAAGGAACACAAGTTTGAGGCCAATGTGGTAATTTAGCAACATCCTATTTCAAAATAAAAAAGACATCGGGTGTAACTCAGTGGTACAGTGTCCCTGAGTTTTATCCCCAGTACTACATACACACAGAAAAGAACCCATTAGAGAAGTGAGAACTAATTATACTATTCACAATCTTTATATTTCTAGCTTAGTTTTAGTAGCTTTGAAGAAAAGAAAGGTTCTGTTTGGTAGTATTTTTGAAATGGAAAAAACAAATAGCTGTTACTTTATCCACCTAAATAATTGAGCCCTTTTTTTCCTGCCAATGATGAAAGTAGCACTCGACAGTTTTGTTGTTATTGTTAGGTCGACTTTCAGAATCCAGAGAAAGCACTGGTTTTTCTTCATGCAGAATTCACTGAAACTAGATCAGATGGACACGTTCCGCAGGCTGTCTGCCCAGATGAGAAAATGGCTTTTTGTACAGAACTCTCCTCTTCAGGGACAATTGTATAATGGAATTTTATCTGCAGCCTATTTGTCCTAGTCTCCTTATTAAAAATAATAGTTATTTAAGCAATTTACATAAAATAAAGAATTTTAAATATAGCTTAAAAGATAATAATGCCACACAAGATTAATATGGAAATTGAGTACTGCAAATTTCTGACAAATATGGTTACTGGTATAAGAATTGCACAAGATAATATGACAAATGAAAAAGAATCTGGAAGTCATTTCTTTTTTTTTTTTTTCAGTACTGGGGATTGAACTCAAGGGCATTCTACCTTTGAGCTATACCTCCAGCACTATTTTTTATTCTTTATTTTGAAACCGGATCTCACTAAGTTACAGAGTACCTCACTAGGTAGTTGAGGCTGGCTGAGAACCCGGATCCTCCGGTCTCCGCCTCCCAAATTCTGGGATTACAAGTATGTACCACCACGCCCGGCTTGGAAGTCATTTCTTAAAGGGGAAAAAAATGCTGGGTGCAGTGGTGCATGCTTATAATCCCAATCCTTGGGAGGCTGAGACAGGAAGATTACAAATTGGCAGTGAGCCTCAGCAATTTAGTGAGACCCTCAGCAACTTAGTGAGACTGTTTCAAAATTAAAAAAAAAAAAATAGGGCTGGGAGTGTAGCTAAGAGATAGAATGTCACTGAGTTCAATCCTTATAATGAAAAAAAAAAAAAAAAGGTGTGGGGACTCTCTTCCTAAACTCAGTTTTGTCTGTAAATCAGAGTGATAATGCATACCTCAGTATCCTCTGGGATGTTGTGAAGGTTAAAAGGGGAAAGCCATTTGAAGCAATTTGGCAAGCCAATATATAAAACAAATGATTACTGTAAAGCGCTATAGTGAAAGAAAACAATGATAGAGTGAGGTTCTTCATGTTAAGAAGAATCAACGATAACCTATCATTGTAAAGAATAACGGAGGGGTACTGGACTAGCCTCTCAAGTACTAGATTTTCTTTTTGCTCAAAAAAGAGAAACATAATGTTGAAAGGAGGCATGTGCCACTTCTCTTTCTCCAGCAAATCCTTAGTTCATGCAGTCATGGCTCAGACTTTCCCCGCTTAATGGTTTCAATCAAGAGTAGTGTTAGCCGGGCGTGGTGGCACACACTTGTAATCCCAGTACTTGGGAGGCTGAGACTGGAGGATCCAGGTTTGCAGCCAGCCTCAGCTACTTAGTGAGGCCCTCTGCAACTTAGTGAGACCCTGTTTCAAAATAAAGAATATAAAATAGGACTGAGGGTGTAGCTCAGAGGTAGAATGCCCCTGGGCTCAATCCCTAGTACTGCAAAAAAAAAAAAAAAAAAGAGTAGTACTGGCATTGCAGATGTGGACAATCATGCCTGGCTACTACACTTTCTGCTCTAAAAAAAAAAAAAAAAAAAAAAAAGCAAAAGCAAAAAACCCAAGATGTTCAAAGTTTAAAACACACATTAAGGCAAAGTAATCTCTTCCATGAGGTGCACTAATGGTAGATAGCAATAAACCGTGCCATAATGTGCTGCTTAGATACAGATTAAAACTCAAAGAATTAGAAATACTTGCATGGTCCTGCAGTTGTCCCAGAAAAATAAAGACAACACTGAAGGCAAAGATACCTGCTGTATTCAGTTTTGTAGAGCATATGCATGCAAGCTTTGTAAAAACAAAGCAATACATTTTTAAGAATTTCACTTAAGTAATATAGACATAATTAAATAAATAGTATTAAAAATACTACTTAGGGGGCTGAGACAGGAGGATTGCAGGTTCTAGGTCAGCCTCAGCAACTTAGCCAGACCATTTCAAAATAAAAACTAAAAGGGGCTGAAGATGTAGCTTGGAGGTAGAATACCTTCAGGTTTAATCCCAGGAAGGAAGGAAGGAAGGAAGGGAGGGAGGGAGAGAGGGAGGGAGAAAAAAGAAAACAAATATGATATATATACACAATGGAATTCTACTCAGCCATAAAAAGAACAAAATTATATCATTTGCAGGAAAATGGATGGAAATGGAGAACATTGTGCTAAGTGAGATTAGTCAGTCACAAAAAGTGAAATCAGATGTTCTCCCTAATATGTGAAAGCTAGGGAGAAACTGGGACCTAGGAGGGACTCCAGACAAAGGAGGAGAAACCTTAGATGAGTGAATAAGGCAACTTAACTGAGAGAGATGCGGGGGCGGGGGGGGGGGACACCTCAATGGACATGATGCACATACACAACTTATCAAAGCTAATCACTGTGCTGAGCACGGGAAGGAGGAAAAAGGTGGAACCTGTTGGAGGGCTCACTGAGTGCTGTGTGCATGTATGCCTCTACCACCCTGGACTTCATCAAGGTGTATGATTACAATGTACCAATAAAAAAATTTTTTAATAAAGGAAGGAAAGAAGGGAAGTTGCATAATGGAAAATACTACATAATGGTGCATCTGTGCATCTGTTCCAAATCCACCTTCTGTATTTTCACACATTCATAGAACTAAAATCAACTGTGGTGTATTTGCATAATGGAAGTTTACAGGGCTGGGGGTGCATCTCAGTGGTAAAGCACTTGCCTAACATGCCTGAGACACTAGTGATCCACGCCAGGAGGTGAGGATTACAAGTGCTACACATAAGGGGTTGACTTAGTGCTAAGTTGACAGATTTATTTTTATGGATAGAATTTGTACAATGGTAAGAAATAGCCAAACAGCAGATCACATGTCAGATTTAAGGATAATATGGAAAGGTTTAGTTTAGTAGATTGGGATATAACTCCATGTGTCAAATGGTTGAGCTGCAGCCATAGCTTGGCTACAGATACAAGAATTCATCAAAAATCAATGAAAGCATTATGTTGTGACAAATAAGCCATGTACAGTGTGTGCGTGTGCGAGAGAGAGAGAGAGAGAGAGAGAGAGAGAATGGAGATTAGACCCAGGGCTTTGCACATATAAGGCAAGTGCTCTACCACTACATTTCCAGCTGTCTTTATCTTATTTTGAGATAGGATCTCCCTAAATTGCTAAGACTGGCCTTGAACTTGCAATCCTCCTGCCTCAGCCTCTAAGTAGCTGGGATTGGATTACAGGTGTGTGCCATCATGTCCAGCAGCTATATGCAATTAAATAAAGAATATTTCTATTTTATTAGTTATAAGTTGTATGCATCCTTCAAGTGAAATTTATTAGAAATTTATTAATGTAAACCAGGCATGGTGGCACTTGCCTATAATCCCAGCATTAGGGGTGCTGAGACAGAGATCACAGGTTCATAGCCAGCTCCAGCAATTTATCAGGACCCTCCACAACTTTCAAAATAGAATGGGGGGGGGGTGTAGCTTAGAGGCATTCTACCTCAACTCCCAGTACACAAAAGTAAAAAGGAAAGGAAAAGGAAAAGGAAAGGAAAGGAAAGCCATTAGATAGAAAGAGCTATCTATCTTTGGAGAAAAAAAAAAAAAAACCCAGAATCTCAAATATTAAAAAAGTAAACAAATCCTCATCCACTAGATGGCAGTAAAAAGGAATAAGAAAGTAGCCAGAAAAGCAAAGTAGAAGGAAAAGGAATTTATAAAGAAATTACTTCATCTATTTTCTTTTCATTTGATTCATTAAACAATATTTTAAAAAGAAGTTCTGACCTTTTAAAAATGTTTTATACCAACTACTCATCTAAATATCCATGTTCAGTATAAAACGTTCAGAATATAAACATAAAAGTCAACATGAGCCATAAGATGAATCGAGAGTGAACTATGGTCAGTTTTTTTGTGAATATCTTTGTAAACTTTTTGGAAAAACATACTTAGACTATCCTTGTGTCACAAATACCTTTTACATCAATAAATACAGATCTATATCATCATTTTAAGGACTGATATGTGTTTAAATGTTTGACAAAATATCAATTTCCTATCTACTAATAATTTCTCTCTATCATAAACAATAGATAGAAGCTGAGCGTGGCCCAGTAATTTGGAGGCTGAGACAGGAGGATTGCAGGTTCATGGCCAGCCTCAGTTACTTAGTGAGACCCTCTGCAATTTAGTGAGACTCTGTTTCAAAATAAAGAATACAAAATAGGACTTGGGGTGTAGCTCAGAGGTAGAATGCCCCTGGGTTCAATCTCCAGTTCTGAAAAAAATAAAAAATAAAAAATACATCGTTACAAAATCAAGTGTATCTTTGTATACTTATACAATAATTTTCTTAGAATAAACTTTCAAACATGGAATTACTTGATCAAAGATATGCACATTTTAATGTTTGAATTAGGTTGTCAGATTTTCCTGCAGAAATATTGTGCTAAAGCTGGACATGGTGGTGCATGCTTGTAATCCCAGTACTTGGGAGGCTGAGACAGGAGGATCGCAGGTTCATGGAAATACATCATTCCACCCACATTAGGTTTTTTCATTTTAAATCTTTTTAACACAATATTGTATGTAACTGCTTCTATTTAGCTTTCTGTTAATTTCTTCATTTATTTCCACATTGATTCAACAAACATTTGAAAGCCCACTATGGTCAAGCACTGGACAAGCATGAAGGGTGGCTAGTTCTCTGGCCCCACAAATTTATGTGTAAATAAGGCAGGTTTGCATATGGAGATAAAAAGGAGAGGGACATGAGGATGAAGACCTAAATTACAAGGAATCAGATTTATGAAAATTGGGGCAATGGGGAAAGTAGTCCAAGTGGACTAAATAACAAGTTGCTTGTGAGATGGAACATTTAATCATAAATATTTATATTTATAGAGCAACTACATTTCTTTTTCAAATTACCCATTTCTATCCCTGGTTCACTTTACCATGATATTTATGTTTTTCTTAATGATATCTGATGATATAGTGAGAAATACTAACCTTTTTGTACAAATTATTCTTCCACTGTATAACTTGTCTTTAAATTGTGTTAGTGGTGCAAGTCATTGTGAAATTTTTTCTTAAATAAATTAAGCACTCTTACTTTATGGTTTTCTGGCTTTGGCATCAAATTTAGAAAGGCCTGTTCTAGACCAAAACTACAATATTGCTCTTTTCTAGTATTTTTTACCAATTTCATTTTGCTCCTTAATCCATCTCAGATTTTTTTATGTGATATTGAAACAAAGATAAACTATCTTTGTTCCAAAGGCTAACAAGATATCCCAATGGCATTTAGAAAAACCTTTTCCTCGTGGATTTAATTATTACATTTGAAAAAGAATGTGGAATAAAACTATGTTGGCTCAGAATTGAAGCCAAATCCCTAAACTTCTCAGCTGCATCCACATGTACTTTAAAAATAACCAATAGCTCCATCATCTCCAGAGATATTGAAAGATCACAAAAGTTGGCCGGAAAACATGTTACAGAAACCCATCCCATAATGGCATGTAAATTGAAGTCACAGATTCATTGAGAAGACTGATTCTTTGAAAACTTTAGGAAGAGAAGGCTCTGCGTTTTTCCTAAGTCAATCCATGTAGAAAAAGAAGGGTCCAAGAGAAAACCTTGGGCATAATTTGCAAATGTGGCTTATCTGGGGAAATCCCAAACTCTCTTTCAGGAAGAACCAGTGAGAGGGAGTGGACAGTTCTCTAGGATTATGTCCCCAAACTTGACAAGCCTGGAGCAGAAGCTTTTTCCAAGGCACAAGCTCAGGGGCGAGGGGATCTGAAGGTTTAGTGGAGAAATCCCATGGGCCATCTTCAGAGACTCTCAGGGCCTCACAGAAGACGCAGCAACAAGGCTGCGGTAGTCAGGACGGTGTCACGCGCAGCGATGGGTGAAAATGCCTTCGCCTGTTTCTCTGCACATGAGCTCCTTTCTGTCAACCCTCAGAGGACAGGGGCCAGAAGTGTAAGAAATAAGCCAAGCCAGGTGGAGAGGCACGCGCCTGTCATCCCAGTACTCGGGAAACTGAGACAGGAGGATCGCAGGTTCAAGAGACACCTCAGCAATTTAGAGAGACCTTGTTTCAAAATTAAAAACAAAAATGGCTGGAAGTGTAGCTCAGAGGTAGTTTGCCCCTGGGTTCAATCCCCACTATGAAAAAAAGAAAGGAGAGAGAGAGACAGAGAGAGAAAGTGAAATTAGGAAGTTAGGAGGGAAGGAAAGAGGGAGGGAGGGAGAAGGAAGGAAGGAAGGATGGATTGTACTCCTCCTCACCCCTCTTGATGCCAGAGATAGCCACAGGTCAGCTGGAGCTGAAAGGAGAAAGGCCTTTGAATTGGATATGAGGCTGAAGTTTTGGAATGCATGACCTAGACTTTTAAATGTCTGAAAATGAAAATGAAATCATTTCACCCCATGGAAGTGAAGGAGAAGCTATGGAATGTGGTAAGGGACACCCAAGGCCAGGAAAGAGAGATGACACAACCTGCTGAATAGAATGGTGGAAGGAAATCAAAGCCGTCTCCTGTGTGTAAGCCCTTCGTTGGATTAAGGCAGTTACCATTTACCATATCATTTGATTTATTTCTGGATTTTATTTTAGCTCATTGATCTGTCTGTCTCTTCCTTCATCAGGGACCACAAGCTCTAAATTATAAATTACTGTTACTTTCCAAACACACTCACTCTCTCTCTCTCTCTCTCTCTCTCTCTCTCTCTCTGTCACACACACACACACACACACACACACACACACACACAGTTCAACTTTAATCCAAGCAGCTGAAATTTTATGTCAGTTCTCACAAATGAACCATAGATAGAAAGTTGACATGTTTAAGACTGCATTTATATGAAATATATAAATACATATCATAACATTGTAGGGCACTGCCATGATAGTCTGGAAAGTCGGGTAAAAGATTAGCAGGCCCGGGCCTGTTTTGGTTCTTCCCAGGCAAAACAGCCCTGAAGCTAAGCAGAGAAAAAGATGAGTCCCCAGGCCCACTAGATGTCTTTGTCCAATTACCAAACGACTCCAGTCCCTAGGTCCCGCCCTAACGGGCCAAACCTATCCCAATACACTCTGTATTCCTTCCAGACAAACCAGCCAATCCTTATGGTCTCCATAGTCTCTCTCTGCCCTGGCAACAAGATTTCACCAATCCCATTCCCGCCTGTGTACACCCCCACTATAAAAGGCTGAACAAAGCCAGAATGGGGGTCCTTGTCAAGATTCCACTGTGTTGGATGAGACTTGGACCTTAGCTCCGGCTAGCAATAAACCTCCCTCTTGCTTTTGCATTGCTCTGTGTGAAGTGATCATTCTTTGGTGAGGCACCCCAAATTGAGCTCAACAACATGTAATATAATTAAATTATAATTTGTTGGATTATCATGTAGCATATAATTATCATATGGTTTATATATTAATTACATATATCATATTAAAATACATGTAAGATTTCATATATATGTGATTTTCATATATACATAAAATCCTGTTTCCCCAAGGTGCTAATTTTTTGGTAAATAGGCAAAGGCATTGCCAGTCCCTCCAGCAGCCCTATAGACTGCTAATGCCATCTATCCATGACAGGCAGCTCAACCTGATCCTCTGTGTGATCCTCTGTGATCAACAACCCACATCCTACGAATGCTTCTCTTCATCTCTAGCTCCCAACTTCCTCTATTCTAATTTCTGATTTGGGCAGAAAACCTGTGAAAAAGAACGTGATACGTACAGGTCTATGTATACTTTAGGAAACTCATGGAATAAAATGGCAAAGGTCAATGAGGGAAGGGTAGCTCAGAGAACTCAGTGAAACCAAATATTTTAAGTCTTGCCATAAGATTACTGGGTACCATTAAAGTTCCCCTTATTTGCCACAGTGTATTCCCCAGAAATACAAAAAGAGAAAAAGGAAAAGAAGGAAGAAAAGAAAGAAAGAAAGAAAGAAAGAAAGAAGGAAGGAAGGAAGGAAGGAAGGAAGGAAGGAAGGAAGGAAGGAAGGAAGGAAGGAGAGAAAGAAGAAAAAGATGTCATCTATTTAGTTCACCCTTCCCTGCTATGGTCTAGCCTCCGACATTCTTCCATCAACTCCCTTATTTTACAGGAGGAGAAAATGAGGGTCAGAAGCATTTTGGGATTATGTTTGTTCACTATTGTGAGGCTCGGTGTGGAATTTTTAAGCACCATATTTTAAGTCATCCATTATAGAGAAAAGCAAACCTTTATGACAGAGAAGACAAGCCAAATATTTCAAGTGAGGAAGCACTTGGAGTTTTTGAGTTTTTCTGTGTATCTGGTCTACACCATGCAACAGACCTTTTATTACCTCTGGGACAGAACCAGACCTGGAAACCTTGAGGTCTTGAGGCCTTAGGTTTCCAGAACATTCAATTATCAAAAGGCCCAGCCTCAGCAACTTAGTGAGACCCTGTTTCAAAATGAAAAGGGCTGGAGTGAAGCTTGGAGGTAGAACATCCGTGGGTTCAATATCCAGTACCAAAAAATATCAATGACCTGAAATCATTAGATTATTTTTTCAATTGCCATCAGTTTCCAAGACTTCAATGCTATTGACTGTTCTGTGGGAATAAATGTATATTCACAGATGGCATTTACCAGAAATAATGATGTTGTTCAGGAAGGGGGCGGGAGAGGGGGATGACTGACATCTGTGTTAGACTTGTTACTTATGAACTAGTCCTGAGCGCTGGGCTTCCCTAATAGTAATTGTTGACTGCACGCACCACAACAACACCTGACCTTAAAATAGTATTTTAAAAGTAATTTTCAAGGTGATTACATACACCGCCAAAGGTAACAGGGCTCACAGTGAGAGAGTGGGTGTGTCCAAGTCTACCTCACAGGTTCATCCCCCTGCTTCCCAGTTACTATAAATTATACCCACTTGTTTACAAATTAATTTTATAAGTTAACATTTTATAAAATAAATTCTCTTCTAAATTAATTTTACTAATTAATATTTTGGATCCATAAGCATACCATCTATGTTAAATATATACTTTATAACTGTCTGGAAACAACAAAATTATATCCTCTTATTGTGCAGATTTCAGTGAGCAACAGCTTCACTCCAAGTGCCTGCAGTCTTCTCTTTTTCATATTTCAAGGTTATGAATATAAAGTTAAATGATTCTAGTCATTCTTTGGCATAACTCAGAACAAACTACAAGTACCTTCTGTGACAGTCGCTCACACCAGAGCAAAGATTTTTCATTAAAATCTTGGACATGTGTCATCTCTTAATGAGCTACATCAAATGCATAGCCATAAAATAAACATACTTCATAAAATCAGCCCTTAATTAAAAGGCACCATGTCAAAAATAATAAGGATTAAATAACTGTTTAGTTATGGCCCCTGCCCCCAAGGAGCATAAAATATTATAGGTAGATAATATGAATTTAACAAGCATGCGGTTCCCACTCATAAGAGAGACTCATGCAAGGGGAAATACCACTTTTCTTCAGTTTCTGCATCAGGCTTATGCCTATGTTAACTGGGAAGGTTTTTGTGAACGGGTGGAATTCAAGGAAAGTTATTTTCAACTTGAGAAGAATTGGCCATTGAATACAGTTCCCCCATCAAGTGTGTTTCACAGGAAAGCAGATGTTTGAAGCAGAGTACCACCACCTTCCAGCCTTGTAATTAAGAAGAAATTACATAATCTCTTTCTAGGTTTCAGTGTGCTTTGCTCTAAAGGGAATAATTCCTACCTCCTAAGGTTGGTGTGAGAATCCAATAACATATCTGTTTAAGTATGTAGCAAAATACCTGGCAAGGTTTAATACTTATTTTAAGGTAATTTCGATTTTTAGTTATGAATTCCAAACTCAGTTGATTAGACATCATCCTGGTTTGCCAGATAGACATCACTTATTTATAAGTTAGAAATAGTGAATAATGGTCGTGCATGGTGGCATACACCTGTAATCCTAGTGCTTGGGAGGCAGGAACAGGAGGATCACAGGTTCATGGCCAGCCTCAGCAACATAGAGAGACCCTGTTTCAAAATAAAAAATAAAAGGGGCTGAGGGTGTGTAGCTCAGAGGTAGAATGCCCCTGAGTTCAATGTCTGGTAGGAAAGGGAGAGGAGACTTGAGAGGAGAGGAGAGGAGAGGAGAGGAGAGGAGAGGAGAGGAGAGGAGAGGAAGGAAAGGGAATAACGGACATCTGCATAATTGATGGAGGATGCCTCCCCTCCCAGCCTCCACCTGCCATTTGCCTTCTATTTCTTTCCAAGTGCCATCATCTTCATGTGGTGATTTGATTTGAACCCTCCTTTAGAAGTCCATTAGCAGTCTGTGTCTTAATCAGATTGCAGGCAGCCTTCAATTTACAAGAATCCTTGGCCCTGCCATCCGACCTCTGCTCTGGCTGAGTTGGGCACTCAGGGCAGGCAGCCGGCTCACACACTCTCGGGTTCACTCCCTCAGGGCTCCAGCTCTGGCTGCCCCCCCCCGCCCCTCCCCATCACATGCAGGCACTGGGGGCGGGCTCTGCTGGGCAAGGGCTCCTTTCCGGGAAGGGCTCTGCTCTGTCTTCTGGGACATTCCTGGCTCCCAGCCTCACACAAAGCCCCTCTCAAAGCCCAGGAAAAACAATAACTGGGTCTTTGTACTAAAGCCCAGAAAATTGCTAATTTAAAAACACTCCCTTCCTCTGGTAAAGATTACTGCAGAATAAGATGAGAGACTCTGCTCCAGGGCCCAAATGGCCAGCTGCCTCCTCTCTCCCAGTCACCAACTCCTGAGCCGCCAGGTGCATGAGCACTCCCCATGCACAGGCATAACCAAGGCAGCCAAGAACATGGATAAGAGTCCTCAGATCCTCATCTGCAAAATGGGCATTCAAATACAACCAGCACTTATTATGAGGATTGTATGAGCTGGGCATGGTGGCGCACCCTTGTAACCCCCATACTTGGGAGGCTGTGACTGGAGGATCAGGGTTTGAGGACAGCCTCAACTACTTAGTGAGGCCCTCCCCAACTTAGTGAGACCCTGTTTCAAAATAACAAAATAAGCAGTGAGACCCTGTTTCAAAATAAACAGGCTGGGGATGTAGCTTGGAGGTAGAATGCTTCTGGGTTCAATCCACAGAACTGGCAAAATAAATAAATAAGGATTGTATAATTGCATTTCTCAAACTGGAGTTCAGCTGAATTCTTGGAGGTGAGTGCTCCATGTCTTTTAATAAACTCATATTGAATTATTTCACCCACTTACAAAGAAAATAAATTTTTACCCCTGCAATGATAATGTGTAATTATAGATACTTTCACTTCAGTTTTTTGTTTTGTTTTGTTTTGTTTTGTTGGTGGTACTGGAGATTGAACCCATGGGTGCTATACCTCTGAACTACACCCCCAGCCCACTTTTATTGTTTATTCTGAATCAGGGTCTCGCTAAAGTTACCACGCACAGGCCTTAAACCTGCGATCCTCCTGTTTCAGCCTCATAAGTACTGGGATTACAGGCATGAGCCAGCACACCCTGCTTAAAAGTTCAATTTCTAATTTCAGAGCTCCTCACACTGATACTTGGGCACGCATTCTGCGGTACCCTCCTTAGAGTGACTGCTGTGTGAAAACCCGTAAGAAATGACAGCCATCACCCAGATAATTTTTCTTATTAGCCACTATGTTCATTCTTCTTTAATTTATTACTTTTAAGTGTTTAATACTAAAAAATAGTCAGAAATATTATTTACTCTTTGGGTCTGTGATTGATGCAATGTATGCTCCCCAGGCCAATGATGGCCATGACACCTCTCGTATCCCCTCCTATGTCCTCTGCTCTATTATCTGCCTCAGTGTTCTTCACTATAAACTAATCTTTGTTGTTGTACTGGGATTGAATCCAGGGCCATTCTGCCTCTGAGCTATGCCCCAGCCCTTTCTATTTTTAAAATATTTGTCTATTTATGTATTTTTGTGTGTGTGTGCATGTGATGCTAGGGACTGGACTCAGGGGAGTTGTACCTGCAAGCGACACCCCCAGCTCTATTTATTTACTTACTTACTTTGTTTGCTTGTTTTTTTTGAAACAGAGTCTTGCTAGGTTACTGAGAGACTAGCTAAGCGGCTGAAGCTGGCCTGGAACCTGCAACCCTCCTGTCTCAGCCTCCCAAGTCCTGGAGTTAGAGGCATGGGCCACTGCACCTTCTTTTTGTTTCTTTTTTCTATACTAAATTGTAACCTTGGAATCATTTCTCAATTCCCATTTGCAAGCACCTATCCTGCTCAGTTATCTACTCACTCAGAGATCCCAATTTATGAGGGGAGGAGATGGACATGAACGACAAAACTAGTGTTTATAAGCTCCTAGGCTCTTAGAGAATACCTTTTGTGTAACACTTATTAAATGTTTTCATTATTAGTGGTAATTTCCCATTTTCCTTATCATAAAGAAGTAAAATGTTTAATTTACCTAAGTTAGAAAATACTATGCTTGACAGGTCTGTCAACTGCAAAAATCATTTACTCAGTTTATTTCTGGAAATGAAAATGCCTTTACAATATTCTATGGGTGAGACCACAGTAAACAGAGAAACAAGAAAATAGTGCAAAACAACTGGTACATCACTTGCTATCAACTAGGAAAAGGCCATAAGAGACACAGGCCAGGCACTCTCAGAATGAGTAAAAGGCTTGTCCACCCAGGAAAGAGTACCTAACATGGGATTTCTACATAGATAACCTTTAAACGTGTGTTCTCTGGTTTTTGCTAGATCCAAATATTAGTTCAAGAGGCTGGAAAATAGACCTCAGGCTTCTCTAATCAAAGACCATCAAAACCATCCCATTTCATATAAATAGTCATCCAAATTACATCTGACATACAAATTAGGTTTGAATTCATAAAGCTTGATTCTGAATTCCTAATTAAAAATTGTTACCAAGTGTGCCAGAAAATAAATTAAATTATATTCTCTCACAGTATTATGCTCTTTCCATACCCCATCCCATCCCCCAAATGTTTACAGCAAAATGAGAGAGAAGGAAAAGGAGAAAAAAAAATGGGCTCCATTTTACTATGATTTTTGTGAAACCTCATGAATCCTGATGCTGTCATCTTGTATACAAACACGCCCACAATATAATAAAGTTAGAAGAGTTCAGGGCCGAGAGGGTCCTGAGAACCCCAAAGCCATCATACTGAAGAGGAAAAGGCAGATCCCACAGAAATCAAATCCAGGACTGGAATTGAGATCACAACAAGGGTTCCTCCACTCCTTACAACCCCAGTGAAAACAAAGAGAAAGGAGAAAGAGAATGTGAGTCAGGTTTTCCTTGACATCTCCAAGTTTTTCTAGCAAGTATTCAACCATTAGAGTAAGTTTTTAATTGAGCCATCCTATATTTAAAAGAAGAAAGAAGGAAGGAAGGAAAGAAGGGAGGGAGGGAGATAATTTCAGTTTATTATAAGTAAGAATTTTTTTCAGAGAATTCTTTCAAGTTCCTTTCAAGGTTTGCATTTGGGACATCAGCACCTATGATGTAGGATAAGAAGAACTAGTCAGCCAGGCATGCTGGCACACTCCTATAATACCAGTACTTGGGAAGCTGAGACATGAGAATTGCAGGTTCTAAGCCAGCCTTACGTGCTCCACAACTTAGTGAGAGCCTGCTTAAAAAAAAAAAAAAAAAAAAAAAAAAAAAAAAAAAAAAAAAAGGCTGGGGGTATAGCTCAGAGGTAGAATGCCACTGAGTTCAATCCAAAAAAAAAAAAGAACTATAGCCATCTGTTGAAGCCCCATCTAATTGCTTAAATGAGAGGTTCACTAGCTGACATAGACTCTGCTATGCTCCTGTTCATAGAAGTCTGGAAAAAGAAAGGAGAAAGTTTAAGAACTGCAAAAATTGTGTCAGAGTGCAAGCGAGGCCTTTTTTTTTTTTTTTGGGCGGTACTGGGGATTGAACTCAGGGGCATTCTACCTCCAAGTTACACCCCCAGCCCTATTTTTTATTCTTTATTTTGAAACAGGGGCTCACTAAGTTGCAGAGTACCTCACTAGGTAGCTGAAGCTGGCCGAGAACCCCAGATCCTCTGGTCTCCGCCTCCCAAATGCTGGGATTACAAATGTGTGCCATCACACCCAGCTAAGCAAGACCTTCTTAACTACAGCTTTCATATTCAGAGCTAGAAGCCAGCAACTGATGGTTACCACATTAGCCATTTCTATATCAGGCAAGTAGAACTATGGTTAATTTAGCACTTTGTCTTGTTAAAAATACTTGAGATTGCAATTACTTTTAAAGTTCCCCTCCCTAAAAAAGATAGTTAATAAGAAATTAGTGGAAAGATTATTTTCTTAATATTATGAAAGAAGGAGTGTAAAAAGATATGCATATATAAGGATTAAAGTTGACACATAGAAAATTTTTTGTTTGAGAAATTCTAAGGAAAGCATGAGTATATGTGTGCACACACAAACCCATTGGTAAAGCATGTTGCATGGGCCACATAGTCTGTTTCCTTCCTGTCAATCTCATTTTTTTTAATCCAATACATTTCTTCAAAAAGGTCCTAAATTACTGGCCTAATCTCTTATATTAGGATTTTGATAATCTTTTTCTGATTTTCTCATGCATTTTTTTCAGTACATTTTAGTAAGATTGCCTGGGTTCATATCCTGACCCCACAACTTGCTTGTTGTACTTCTGCTTAGTTTTCTCATCTACAAAGGTACTAACACACAAAACTTACCCACAAAGTACTAAGTGACTACTTACTGCTTTGAACATAGACTTTCCTTCATTTAACAAATACTTACTGAGCAGAGGCTTGGAACAGGACAAGCTTTAGACACAAAGGAAACAAACACCAGACAGACCTACATGGCCTCACCACCCAGAGGAGTTTATAGCTTACTGGAGAAGACAACCCCAAACAAGTTGTTCATTAGGACATCAGGATGTGCCACAGTCTGAGAACTAAGGAGTCCTATGGATAATATGTTTCTAAAGTAATGCAATCATAAAATTAATGTCTTTTACAGAAAATTAGAAATAGCCGGGCCTGAGCCAGGCGTGGTGGCACACACTTGTAATCCCAGCATTTGGGAGGCTGAGACCGGAGGATCCGGGTTCGCGGCCAGCCTCAGCTACCTAGTGAAGCACTCTGCAACTTAGTGAGACCCAGTTTCAAAATAAAGAATAAAAAATAGGGCTGGGGGTGTAGCTCGGAGGTAGAATGCCCCTGAGTTCAATCCCCAGTACCGCAAAAAAAAAGAAAAAAAAAAGAAATAGCTGGGCGTGGTGGTGCACGCTTGTAATCCCAGCATTCGGGAGGCTGAGACAGGAGGATCCAGGTTCTCGGCCAGCCTCAGCTACCTAGTGAGGCACACCACAACTTAGTGAGACCTGGTTTCAAAACAAAGAATAAAAAATAGGGCTGGGGGTAAGCTCAGAGGTAGAATGCCCCTGAGTTCAATCCCCAGTACCGCAAAA
>PVLC010021151.1:0-28338 GCA_004027655.1 Graphiurus murinus
AGGAGGAGGAAAATCAGAATCAGAATAAGAATCAGTAGGAGGAGGAGGAGGAGGAGAAGAAGAAAGTGAGTCAGGTAAAGAAAAGGTAACAGGCAGAATGTGGCTGGCTGGCATACTAATAAAGATGCTGAGAGGTATTTATTTATTTTTATTTATTTATTCTATTTTATTTTCCTTCACCACCAAGATGAGCTAAGAGATTTGTTTTATTTCAGTAATGATTAAGGGCATACTAATTTATGTCTCTCAAAATAATACTGAATTATTTCAGACATACTAATTCAATAGTCATGCAGTTAATAGGGACGGGACAGGAACCAATACACTAGAAAACACCTGTATTACAATCATAATTGGAGAAGTATTTGCCCTTGATTTGATGTGGGAGGGATTCCCTTGGGGTGTGGGCTCCGTGTGCTCCGGGTGCCCGTTAGTGGCCATCCTACGGGTTCGACTTCTATGATGCTGCTCACTCCTGGACGCTGATTGGGCCACGGGTGTTCTCCTGACCTCAGCCGGGCCAATCAGCGTCCCCTTTTCAAGAGCCTGGCGTTAGGATGCAGGAGACCCAGCGAGGTTCTGGGCACGGTTTGAATTTTTACTTGGTTGAACTCAAGCGCCATATTTTGCTCTGAGGACTGAGACGCGAAGGAGAAAGCGAAATGGAGAGAAAAAAAAAATAGATACAGATGGAAAAACAGAAATGAGAGGTGGAGGGCTCGGGTCCCTTTGGTTTCCTGGGTTCTGGTCCCTTCCTGGGCGGCCGCATTGGTACGCTGGGGTTTTATGAGCTCTCCTACCGTCCCGATAATAAACTCTCTCCAACCCATTCCGTGCCTGGCGCTTTTCTCTTGGGATTGCTCTCTTGTTCCTTTTGGCCCAACTCCTCCATCAGTGAACACTGAGCAGTTGGCTTCCCCGGGCTGCAGCCACCGGGTCTTGTCGCTGGCTAGGCGTCCAAGGAGACCCCCTCCCTCCCCACGGGGAGAAAGGGGACCTCAAATCAGTCCTGATTTGCCACAGAAAGGAATTTCAGGATGTATCAAAGGAGACATAAAGATTTATTTAAGAAAGCAAGGAGGTTTCTTCAGGAAAGGAAGTGATAGAGCAGGGTCCCTGCTCAAGGGTGTGGCATGCTCAAAGGAGTGTGGGCACTTCAGAGCAAGGCATGCTTTGGGGGTCTCTGGCTCTATATTTTGAGGTACTGGGGATCGAACCCAGGAGCATTCTATTTCTGAGCTACACTCTCAGCCCTTTAGTTTTTTTTTTTTTTTTAATTTGGAAACAGGGTTTCACTAGTTGCTGAGGCTGGCCTTGAACCTGTGATCCTCCTGCCTTAGCCTCCCAAGTACTGAGATTACAGGTGTGCACTACCATGCCTGGGTCCTCAGGCTTTTTTCAAAGGAAATTTTGTGAATAGTGGACTTGTGATGTCATCCTGGTGAGCTTGGTTCTCTCTCTCTTTTTCTTTTTCTTTTTTTTTTTTTGGTACTGGGGACTGAACCTAGGGACATTCTACCTCTGAGCACACCCTATTTTATTTTTTTACTTTGAAACATAGTCTTACTAAGTTGCTGAGGGTCTTGATAAGTTGTGTGCACCCCCATGCCCGTTTCTATCATGGAGCACAAGACCAGTCATGGAGATCTGGCCCTTTGAGGGCCTCTGGGTTGATCTAGGTCATCCTGTAAATAGATAATGTTTGGAATATACCCATACTCTAAGTCTCTAATTATATTTCCCCCTGGCTTTATTTAGTTTAAAGTAAATGCATTATATAAACTAGCGATGCACATAGGCATTAATCATCCTGACTCACAATACTTTAAGATGCAAGGGCTTTTTAAGAACTTAGTCCTGGGGGAAAACAGGCTTGGGGCGTGAAGGGTGAGGGTGTGCACGGAGCTTCTCAGATTTAAAGTTACCGACCCGGAGGGAAATCCACTGAGTGCTGTGCGCGTGTTCCTATCATTCTATACCTCACTGTGATGCAATGCACCAATAAAAGTATTTAAAAAATAAAAAATAAAGTTAGCTTCCTTTCCTCCTTTCCCTTCCTGTTGGTCTCCTTTCTATCCTGACTTCTTCTATCCTATGTTAATCTGATGGCTGGTGTTTCCCAAAAGGAGAGACAAGAACCACCGGAGAAAGAGAAGATCTGACTTGAATAATATTGAATGAAGAGCCATTCCTTTTGTAGTTGTCTTCCATCCTTTCGATTGTACAGTAAGGAGAAAGTTGGTATGATTCTCATGTTTTTAGTGCTCTTCTTCCTCCTCCTCCTCCTCCTCCTCCTCCTCCTCCTCCTCCTCCCTCCTCCTCTTCTCTTCTTCTTCTTGTAATATTGGGGATCAAGCCTGGGGGCATTCTACCTCAGAGCTATACTCCCAACCATTAAAAAAAATTTTTTTAAACAGGATCTTGCTAAGTTGCTGGGGGCCTCCCTAAATTGGCAAGGCTGGACTTGAACCTGCAATACTCTTGGATCCTACTGGATTAGAGGCATGTGTCACCATGCCTGGCTAGCACCTTTTTAATTCATGTGAATTTCTTTTTTTAACAAGGAAGAATGTGATATCAGATGGGGGGGTTTGATGGTCATATATTCTTTTCATTGAATTTATTTTTTACTAGTATAATTTATCACTGGAATATCTTAATCCTACTTTTTCTTTTATGGTAGTGAGACAAAATGTCCTTTAAAAATAACTTAAAAAGGAGAGAGGAAAAACCCAGCTATTTCTTACCTTGGGAGTCTAAGTATACATGTAGAATGATGGAAATAGAAACCCACCATGTGGCAAACACCACAGTGATAACTATTGCGGGTGAAAATCATCAATGGATGCTAAAATTAGTGGGCAAAATTGAGGCGAGAAACAGGATATTTGCATCGTCTCATAGTCTAAAACAGTCTCTCCGGAAGACCCGTGCTAGGTGCAGAGGAAGAAATAGTGAATGTATAGTGGAGAGACTCTACCGATGCTTCCTCAGCAAATGGCTAAAGTTAGTGCATTCAGCATCTCTAATAGGGTGCGTGAAGAAGGCGCAACACCGCCCTGACTTTCTTGTCAAAATGCAGACTGTGCTGGTTATAGAATGTCCCCTGGACAGCTCATGTACTCGCATTCAGAGTTGATGCAATCAAGTCACGAGGGCTGTAATCTCATCAGTAGCTAAGGCCATCGTAATGGATTTACTGGGTGGTAACTCAGGCGGGTGTGGCTGGAGGAGGGGCCTCCCTGGAGGTGTGGCCTTGGGGACTGTGCTGGTGTCTTTGGATCCCTTTGCTTGCTCTCTCTCTTGCGTCCAGTCTCCATGACGTGAGAGCAGAGCCCTGCTCTCTCCCTCTCTCTGCTTCCTGCCGCCATGACCTGAGCTCTGCAAACCCTGCCTCACATGGACTGAACCCTGAAATCTCCAAAAACTGTGAGCAAAGAGCCTTCCTCCAAGTTGTGTGGCCATTCCTTTTGGATTATGGCAGTGAGAGTGTTGACCAAGACACAGACCCTCAATCTAGTCATCAGGAAACATCAGACAAACCTAATCAGAGGCACATTTTACAAAATCAATAGCTGGGTAGTGCTCTCCAAACATGTCAAGGTTGCGAAAAGCAAAGAAAGATAGATAAAGTGTTGCAGAATGAAGGAGACTCAGGAGACAAGACATTTGCATGTGGTCCTGGGTTGGAACTTGGTTTGGGTCCTGAACTTGGTCTTGGGGGACCAGGAAAAGGATACTAGTGGGCACTTGGTGATATTTGAGTAAGATCTGTAAATTACTTAAGAGTTGCAGTTTGGGTATTAATTTCTTGCTTTTACTAATCAGGCATTGGTTTTTGTGAAAAACATGTGAGGAATCTGAGTGAAGAGTGTGCAGATATACTATTTTTTTTTCAACTTTCTTCCTTTTAAGTCTGAAATTATTTCAACCTGAGAAGCTAAATCAAAACAATAACAAAAACAACAATCCTAAGAGCTAAGTTATTTTTCTAGATTGGCTTTCAATCTGATATCTCATTCTTCTTTCTTAAAAACAGAAATTAATAAGCACTAGAAAGGCACTAAAAATGTATCAGAATCGCACCAACTTTCTCCTTGAACAACTGCTCCCACTTGGGCACTTTCCCCCCGGGGGACAGATGGCAATGTCCGGGGACATTTTTTGTTGTCATGACTAGAGGAGGGTGCTCGTGGCACCAATGGGTAGAGGCCAGGGACACTGCTGAACATCCTTTGGTGCACGGGATGTACCCATAATTAAGACTCATTTAATCTAATATCAGTGTTCTAGAATAACTCGGTCAACAACAACAGCAACCAAAGACTGTCAAGAGGAATAATAGTATAGGAGCAAGGTGGAGATATTGTGCACCTGGCTTGCAGGTGCCTGCACCTCATTAGAATATGATTTTTGCATTTCTACCTGGTCTAATATTGTGGATTCTGCCAGTCCAGGGGAAGCACCATTCAAGGTTAGAGGTACCAGGTGGGAAGCTTTGTGACCGCACACCGCAAGCGGCCATCATTACTAAACTATTTCCTTTCTTTTCCTTGGTCCAAAGTGGATACATCAATCTGACCATTTCTAATGAGACAGAGGGTAGTACTGCGTGGACACAGCCTCGCTGTCAGCCACTGCCTGGTGGGCTTAGAGCTAGAAACGATCCTTCATTAATTAACCTTCACTTCCTATGTAGATTCAACTCATTGAGATGCAGGTAATTAAACCAAGGTCATTTCAAGGATGGACAGGAAAAAAAAAAAAGCCCAGCAGTCAGAAAGTGGGGGAGTTTTTTTTGGGTAGAGGACTTGGAATTCTATTTTTATCTTTGCGTAGAATCGCGGAATCATCTTTTCTCGACTTTAAAATAATCTAACCTTTTTTTTTTTTTTTAAAGTGGGAGATTCTTAAGTTAACCTCAGAACCATATCTCAGGAATTTAAAAAGATTTAGGTTATAGATATCTCCTGCGGGCTTCAGAAATAAATGTTAAGGCAAAACTTTAATTCATGTAAAGGAAAGAATGTAGAATTAGGTTGGGGAGAGTTAAACACACTTTTTTGGGGGGAGTGGGGTGGGGAGTTTGCAATTGCAATTGTCTCTTAGTCCAAGCTATGCATTTCTTGATTTTTTAATTACTCATCTTATTTGGCTTGTGTAATATAATAGTTAAGAACATGGATTTAGGTAGATATGATGTAAAGGTTTGGACTTAGAATGTCCCTCTAGTACTCATGGAAACAAAGTTGCAATTCTGGAGGTGTGGCTTGGTTGCTAAGGAGGGCCCCTAGGGGTGTGGCTTGGTTGCTAAGGAGGGCCCCTGGGGGTGTGACTTGGTTGCTAAGGAGGGGTCCCTAGGGGTGTGGCTTGGTTGCTAATGAGGGGTCCTAGGGGTGTGGCTTGGTTGCTAAGGAGGGCCTCTGGGGGTGTAGCCTTGGGGATTATATGGTGTCTCCTCCTGCTGCTCCTCTCTGCTTCTCTCTCTGCTTCCTACCACCATGCCCTGGGCTTCAGACCCTGGCCTGACAGGGGCTGAAACCAGAATCTCAAAACAAAAACAACAGTAACAAACAAACAAAAAAACCACTCCAAAACAAAAAACTCAGCAAATCTTCCTTCCTCTAAGTTGTGTGGTCAGTCTTTTTGGATTATAGTAGTGAGATTTTTGACCGAGACATGAGTTAGTACAAGTGGGTTTCTAGCCTTGTCATAAACCAGACCTTGGGGCATTGATTTCTCTGGTTTTGGCCTGGGTTTCTTCCTCTGTTAAATGGGTGGAATGCCAGTCCCCGTTCCCCATATTGTTGATGGGACACAGTGAAACAGGGCTGCTGTAATAGCTAGCTGGGAAACTATTCTCAGAGTGCACAGAGATGTAGCAGCCTCTTAGTGTTTGCTGTGTGCCAGGCACTATTGCAAGGGCTTTTCTGCCCCTCATGAGCCTCCCGAGTTAGCTGCTGTTATTGGCATTATTATTGCACCTGTTTTTATAGATGATGGACCTAAGGCACGGAGAGGAGAAGCAATTCGCCCCAGGAAACATAGCCACTAAGTATCGGAGTTGGGAATCGAACCCACCATAGAGTAGCACCTCTGGGAATTGTTGGTTCTTATTCCTTCATCTCACGAGATGCTTTAGAAACACACTGCTAAGGTGAATACACTCCAGAATACTTTTCTCCTGGGAAAAGAGGTGGTTCCTGGGTGGGAGACCTAATGAACGCTTTGAGGTCAACAAGTTTCACAAATGCCGGGGAAAAGCTCCTTTTCCTTCCTCCGAAGCACGTTTAGCTGTTGAGAAGCAGCGCCACCTTGTGGGAGGCCGCGGCATGACAGGACAGCCTCGGCCGCCTACTGGCTTCCCTGCAGGCTCCTGTTTCTCTCCTGGCTCCTGAAATTTGCTTTTAGGAAAACGGTGTTTGCCATGCCAGAGTCTCAGAGCCATTTTTTGAGCCTGACAAGGACGTTTCTGGAATTGAGTTGTTACGTTAAAGTTAGAGCATTACAACAGAAGCCAATGGCACTGGGCTTATTAGTCTCCTTTAAAGGAAATGGTAAGACTTTCCCAGCATGCCTCGCGAAGCCTTTTACTGTAGTCATAAAGAGGAGATGCTTAATTTGTTAAACATATACAGAATCAGAAGCAGGGCCATTCAGGATATCTAATGTCGCTTGCAGTTACTAACGCCAGTTTTTATCTGTTTAAACAGGTCATAAAGAAGTAAAATCAGAAGTAAAGGACCACCTCCCTTCCTCCTGTAATATTTAATACTTGTTTCAAATTCTGATTAAGAACCAGTGCAAATTAGAAGTCAGAGAGAGAGAGAGAGAGAGAGAGAGAGAGAGAGAGAGAGAGAGAGAGAGAGAAGAGCGAAAGATATATATACATATGGAGAGAGAGAGAGAGAGAGAGAGAAGCTCAAAATGCAGAATGAATTCTCCAGCTAAGGCTGGTGCCTCTGGGAGATGTGAACGTTTCACCAAGTCACCTGTTAACCCTTGTTAAGCCATGCTGATTTAACCATGTACAGCTAGAATTCTTCCTTATCCCAACACAAGCCAAGTTTCTTTCTTGTTTTATTTTCTTGCTAAAACCGAGTGCTCATTTCTTTCCCGACTACTCCCAGCGGCAGGTAGGCCGCAGTCCGAACCTCATTGATACTGCTGTTTTTTAAATTTTTTTATTCTTTGTTCTTCTTTTCTCCAGGTCTTCACCTTGTGGTTTCACGAGGCGCAGACAGTCCAGCACATGTTAGAATGCAATTCTGCATGCTTTTGGCTTTTATAACATGAATGTAAATTCTTTACCTTATGGGAGAAACACTACTTTATTCTCTTAAAATGAATTTATTTTATTACTCTACACAATACCGAGAGTGCTACTACGGCATGATTTTGTGACAAGTTGAGTAGTACAGATTGCATAAAACTCTGCTTCCCTGTTCCTAGTGTTCTGAGAACACCGGTTTGATGTGTGATCGAAGGAAGCAGGAGGGTGTACATGCACCTTTACCTTTAGCCTGCCTCTGCACCACCCTCTGTGAAGTGGGAGAGGTAATAATGCAAATCTCCTCTCTCTTTCCCATGATTTTGAAACCCCAAAGGATTTGAAAACAAAACAAAACAAAAGTTTCATAAATTATCTAGAAGCAGAATCTGGCCTCAACTGATGCAAGGCTGTTTCTGGTTGTCGTTATCATCATCGTCATCATTACCACCATTTGTTTTTGGTTCTAGGGACTGAACCCAGGGGCATCCTCCCTCTGAGCTACAGCCCCAGGGTCTTGCTTGGTTGCTGAGGCTGGCAGTGAACCTGCGATCCTCCTGTCTCAGCCTCTCAAGTACTGGGATTACAAGCATGTGCCACCACACCTGGCTCAACAGGACGCACCTGTGCTGTGTTAAACTGTTATGTTTGGGGCATACTGTTAAACAACAGTAAATAACAAATGCAATATATTACTTTCTAAAATTTCAGGGATTCTGACTGCTAAAACATATCTGGCCCCAAAGGATCTAGCTAAAAACCCAAATGAGGGGCAGTGGGTCTGTTGTATGTGCTTCATAGGGTTTTATAATTAAATGAGATAATATTTATAAAGTACTTCTAACCATAGCTGGAACATTAAAGTCATTAATCAATGAGTTACTTTAAATATTAACAATATTCCTTCCTCCCCTTTTTTTTGGTGGAACCCAGGGGTGTTCTACCTCTAAGCTACACCCCTAGCCCTGTTTTATTTTGAAACAGGGTCTCACTAAGTTGCTAAAGGCCCCCCCCAAAGTTGCTGAGGCTAGCCTGAAACTTGTGATCCTCCTGTCTCAGCCTCCCGAGTAGTAGGATTGCTGGCACGGGCCACTATGGCTTATTTTTCATCTTTATTTGTTAAGTGAGGTCGTACCACTACTCTAGATGTTGATTTTACTGCTTTTCTGCAACTCACCCCTCCCCCATTTAACAATATTTTAGTCTTCCAGATCACTAGATAGATTTGTCCTTTTTAAAGTTAACTAAATTCCCTACTGATCAATGTTTATGTATCTTCTAGCTTTTTTCTTTTTCTTTGATGGTCATCACAGACAATGCTGAAAACACCTTCTTGAATATTTTCAACTTAGTGTACTCATCAGAATCCAGCTCTTGTTAAAGTTGGGTTTATGGAGGTATGATAACACACGGGGAGACTCAAGTCTTGCCGTGCAGGGTTCTGCCTGTTTTGACAAGTGCACGTAGTCTTACAATTAGCACTGTAATCAAGCAATGCACCGATTCCAGCATCCCCAAACTAATTCAATTTTGCAGGAGAGGAAGGGGAGGGAACAGGATAGGAGCTGGGGGAGGGCTCAGTGAGTGCTATGTATATGTATGCCATTATCACTTTGAACTTCAACAAGATGTATGATTATAATGCACCAATTAAAAAAAAAAGGTAGCACACACCCATAATCCCAGTACTTGGGAGGCTGAGACAGGAGGATTGCAGGTTGGAGGCCAGATTCAGCAACTTAGTGAGGCTCTATTTCCAAATAAAAAAATAAAATGGACTGGGATGTTGCTTGGAGATAGAATGCCCCTGGGTTCAATCTCCAGCACCACAAAAAGAAAAAAGAAAAAAGAAAAAAATATAGGAACTAAAAACCAGTATCATTGCCACAGTTTAGGTCACAACCGTGGAAACTACCCCCCTGCCCTGGCTTCCAACATTAAAAGAATAATCCAGCCAAACCAGAATGGCTCTTCAATTACTCGTGAGTTTTTAAACCTTTGCCAAAAGTGTTTGAGCTTAATTAAGTTAAAATATTTCAAAGGGAGCCCAGTTGTAATAATTTGTTTATAATACAAGCTTCGCTTTGATCAAGGATGTTCACTTTTACAGAAACCCTGTTATCATTCTTGGGAGAAGGGATAAAGTAAATTAACTTTGTGTTGGAAAAAAAATACAGGAAATTAAAGAGGTACCTGAGGTGAACTGCCTTATTAATAACAGAGAGATGTGACTTTATTGAACCAGTGGCAAGTGGGGTAGAAACACAGGCAGTCTTCGGGGGAATGGTGTGAATTGCTTAGATATTATGGGTACAGTTTATTAAAAAGATAGCTTTAAAAAATGTGCTTAATATCTCTCTTTCTGGTCTCAGCATGAACCCTCCCGGTTCTTGCAAAAGACAAACATTGCCTGCAGAAAATGAATTGAGCAAACAGTGCCGCAGCCCTCTTTCTTAATTTGACTAGAAAAAACTGGGGGCGGACTTTGCACCCGTTCCGCGGGCCTCCTGAGCTGGAAGGAAGTCAGTGTTACTTTTCCAAAGTTTCCACTCAAAAGTTTCTGATTTGCTTTGAAGAGTAGGTATATATCTAATAAAATTGTAGTATTTAAAAATCCCAATTTCAGGCTCCCTCTTGTCCTTCCTATAATTTCCTTTCTTTCCTGGGCTTAATTTCGTTTTCTTCTGACAAATCAGCAGCACGAAAAATAAGATAGGTGTATTAACATTAGTTAAGGAATAGCTGGAATGTGCAGTATATTCTGGACCAGGGAGAGCTAGGGGTTTCATTGAATACAGGCAATAAGCCAGGTGTGGTGGTGCACGCCCATAATCCCAGTACTTGGGAGGATGAGATTGGGAAGCTGAGATGGGAAGATCACAGGTTCAAGGTCAACCTCAGCAACTTAATGAGGCCCTCAGCAACTTAGTGAGACCCATTTTCATATATAAAATAAGAAAGGCTCTGAAGGTGTAGCTTGGAAGTAGAAGGCCCCTGGGTTCAATCCCCAGTACTAAATAATAATAGTAATAAAAAAAGATACAGGCAATAGGTGCAGTAGAAAGAGCAGATACTTTTGCTAGCGATCTACATTCCAATACCAATTCCCCCACTTAACATCTGCGAGTACCTCAGAACCATATTTTTCTCTCAAAACTCAGTTTTTGCATCTGTAAAATGGGGCTCATATTTTCTTCACAGGATTATGGGAATTATCAAGAGAAGTGGGGTGTGTGAAAGGACTTTGACAATTGCAAAGTACAAGATAAATGACAAAAGCAGTGTTCGTGGAATTTAAGTGATAAGACTTGGCTTGTTTCCTGGGTCTGCTTTGGCTAGCCTCTTAGCTTCTCCATGTCTTATATTCTTTCTTTCCAGGAGAAATGGGGTATCACCCTCTCCTTAGGCTGCTGTGGCTTTTACAGAGGGCGTGCAGGTTCAGGTGCTCTGAAAACTCTAATGTAGGGATTGGAAACCTGAAAAGAATCAAAGAGTAAATGTTGGACGCTTGGGAATGCCACCCTAGTAGTACAAAAGCAGCCATAGAAAAGATGGGGCTGAGTGGGTGCAGCTGTGTTCTAATAAAACTTTATTTATAAAAGCAGAGGGCAAGCCAGATCTGTCCACTGGCCACAGTTTGCTAGCTCCTGCTCAGAAGCGTCCAATGCAGTTTCTTTGAATTTCAATACTGGTAAGAGAGAGGTCTATAACTACTGCTCATTGCTTAGCTCCTCAAATTGCTATAGAGAAAATGGGGGTGGTGATTATGGGTTAGTAGTATGTGACCCCAAAAGGGATTGTAGTGGGAGATATGAACTGCTCAGTAAGTGGTGTGGGGCTCTGAAGGAAAAACTTATTTAAATCCTTACCTCAAATTTGCACACCAAGAGATATTACAAATGAGTGAATTCCAACTGTAACTGCAATTAAAATAATTGCAATTAATTAATTATAATTAAGTTCCACTAACTTGAAATTAAATGTTAAAAAAAAAACTTGCTAAATTTAAGTATGTTATCAAATACATCCATGATAAAAATACCAAAGCAAAGAAAGAATCATGTTGACTGATAAATTGGAGAAATCACAACTTAAATCACAGATAAAAGTTAACCCTGCAAAAATGCAAACAGCTCCTAGAAATTGATAGGAAAATGACTAATAACCTAAGAAAGAAGCGTTTAAAGGATATAAACTGAGCCAGGCATTGTGGTGAATGCTCGTAATCCCAGTACTTGGGAGGCTGAGCCAGGAGGATCACAGGTTTGAGGACAGCCTTAAGACCATAGTGAGACTCTCAGTAGCTTAGTGAGACCCTGTTTCAAAATAAAAAGTAAAAGAGGGCTGAGAGTGTAGCTTGGAGGTAGAATTCCCTTGGATTCAATCCCTACTACTGGAAAAAAAAAGAATATGAACAAATGATTCACAGGAAAAGGAATCCCTTATGGGGAAAACTAAGAAAATAGAAGCTGACAAAAGCCCTGAGGTTGTTGGGCCACCCAATCACCTGATTTTGGAAGTTTGTACCTACAGATATTGTTGTGAGGTGAACATGGGCATTCTCTGAGCAACTTTGATTCTGCCATTCTGTTATTGACAGCCCAAATCACCCTAACATATATAAAAATCAATGGCCAAGAGATCCTTTCTCCAATATTAGGAGATTAAATAAATTTCCCTGAATCTTAGACCCTATCCCTCCATACTAGCAGAGAACAAAGAAGTAGAGAATCCTCAATGAATTGAGTTTGACTCTTGAAATGATAGATTCATTGCTAATTTGAATGAGTTTTCTTAGCAGGAACATACTGTTTATTTATTGTTACACAAGGAATTACCCGCAATGTTAGCTACTTAAAACAGGAGATATTGATGCGTGCTCTCAGTTTCTGAGGGCTAGGAGTCACATGGTAGCTCAGCTTTCGGTTCTGGTCTAGGGAGCCTCATGAGGTTACAGCTAGGGAACAGCGTCATCTGACCATCCGACTGGGGCTGGGGGAGCTGCTTTCAGGATGGCTCAGGAGGCAGGAGGTCTCCTGTCCTGGATGGATGCTGCTGTTGATGGATTGATGGGATTAGAAATTTCTCACATGGATGACTCAGAGTCAGAATTAGTATTAGCGGTATAGGGCAGCTGGGGAGGAGGCAGAGATCTGTTCTTCTTCTACCAGTGTCTTTCTTTTATTGAGGGTTCTAACTAAAACATTGTAAAAATGATTAATCACCCTCTGTAACTTAGTGAGACCCTGTTTCAAAATAAAGAATAAAAAAATAGGGCTGGAGGTGGAGCTTGGAGGTGGAATGCCCCTGGGTTCAATCAGTACCGGAAAAAAAAAAAAAAAAAGATTAATCACAGGAGACAGCAAAGTAGTAATGGAAGTTGTCAGGGTCTTTCAGGGTCCCTGCTTATTGATCCCATTTGGTCCTTGGAAACTTGTTTGTATGCAAACAAATTTTCATTTGGGTGGCCAGCTCGGTCCCAAGCTGGACCGAGGTGACCTCAGAGCTGATGACTAAGAAGGCTTCCAACAGTCTCTCATGGTCTCATGTGGCTGTGATGGGAGGTTTCACCTTCTATAACATGGACTCACCCTGAACTCACTGCCACAGGCCGTTTGGAGTGTCCTCAGGAGGTGGCATCTGGCTTCCCACAGAGCAGGTAAGCAAAGGAGATAGTGCAAACCGGAATGCACTTTAGGACCTTGTCACATTCATTTCTTCAGTATCTTACAGTGTCACATGAGGCAGCCCTGTTCAGCCTAAGAGGAGAGCAGGAATACTGGGAAATAGGGGTCACTGAGGCCATCTTGGCAGCTGATTTCTACAAGTGACTTCTGCTTTTCTCTTGTTGCTCCAGATTAAGTTCATTTATAGGAAAATAAGATTACATCTAGACCTGTGATTGTATGATTGTGATAAATTCTCCTGGTAGTCTTGATATAGAAGCCAAGCCACAGGTAACTGGAAAGTGAATATGTCTCTTTTTGTGGTGCTGGGGATTGAACCCAGGGATGTTCTGTCTCTGAGCTACACCCACAGCATTTTATTTTGAAACAGGGTCTCATTGAGGTGTTGAGGCTTGCAAACCCGCAATTCTCCTGTCTCAGCCTCTCAACTGCTGGGATTACAGGTGTGTATCACCACACCTGGCTGAATATGTCTTTCAATGAGATTCTACTGTGAATGTTTTTGTTAAGTTTTTGTTGCTTCCCGATTTGTATGTTTTGTGAAGCAAGCAGGGATGCATTTTGCATCCTATTTATACATTTTCAGGCCTTATTCTGCTGGGTTATCTCATTATCATGGGCCTTAGGATCTACAAGTAAAGCCAGAACCCCCATTCATAATTTCCAGCACTGTCTTTACAGTGACTGGCTATACACACAAGAAATGACTGAACACTGTCTAGAAATGACTGAACACACAACTCTCGAAAGTTCTGCATCAGGGAACACGGGAAAGAGCAGGGCCTGGCAAATTTCATCTCAAAAAAAAATTTTTTTTTTCCACAGCTGTTACGTCACCCATGAACAACACTTGGAAGAAGTCCCGAGGATGCCCCTCTGAACCTTCTAGACTTAAACAGTGAGTATTACTGTGAACTCACAGGAAAGAATTAATTGCAAACGTGTCCCAAGTTGCTAAGCAAATCACCTTGCTGTATGGGATTATAGAAGTTCAACCAATTAAATTTTAGAGAGCATCTGTCAAAAGCAATAATTTTTGTTTTCTGAGTAGTTAGTATTAAGACATTTCTAAAAGTTGTTAAGCAGCAGGACCAGCAGTCTGTTTAGATGGGTTCAAAATTATGTCAAGAAAATTATTATCAAAGGGTAAGAAGACCCAGGTCCTCATTTGTGCTGTGGCCTGTGTTTATTCCTCCAACAGGTAAATATTGAGGATCTACTCTGCCAGGCAATGGACACAGGAGAATGTATATGGGTAACTCCTGAATGGCTTTACATAATTGGAACCATTAGGACAAAATTTATTTTTTATTTTTTATTATTTTTTTATTGGTGCATTGTAATCATACATCTTTGTTAGGAACAAGCTGGCAAAGGCATACATGCATACATTTCTCATTTAACCCTTCCCCAATTCCTGCCCCACTCCCCCCCTCATTCTCAAATCCAGTTTAGTGATTGACTTTAATAAATTTATTTGTAAATAAGGAAGGTCTAGCAGTATGAGAGTTGCTTTTTTTCAAGCTGCTTAACATTGATTCTCCACTGGCTTCTTTCTTTTTCTTTTTTTTTTTTTTTTTTGGGTGGTATGTGGGAATGAACCCAGGGGCATTCTAACTTGGAGCTACACTCTCAGCCCTATTTTTATTCTTTATTTTGAAACAAGGTCTCACTAAGTTAGCTAAGGCTGGCTGTGAACCTTGATCCTCCAGTCTCAGCCTCCCATGTACTGGGATTACAAGTGTGCGCCACCATGCCCGGCTTCTGTTGACCCATTTCTGATAATCCTTCATATTAGTTTTTAGGGAAATACAAACATATATCCATATACACATACATACACACATACTTGTGTGTTTATATTTCCCCAGATGATCATGAGTATACATTAGTTTAATAAAAAACTTAGGAAAATGAAAAATGGGAAGATAATAAATATTTACCTGTAGCATCACCATATAGCCATTGTTAATATTTTATTACTAAGATTTTCCTATCTTCTTAGAAATGCATGAAATGTAATGATATCGGCATTTTGCTCAATTTGTTATTTTGTGAGTTATTTTAAAAAATCAATAGCCACAATAACTTTCCAATGTCATTAAAGGAAACTTAGAATATTTCAAAAGCTCTCATTAACTTATTTTGTTGGTTGTTTCCAAGTCCTCACTAAAGAATCCTGCCACAGACACCCTTGTATATAAGGCCTTATGTGTGTGAGAAGCACATGAGTGTCTAGGCATAGACGTAAGCATTTCAATATGCCTTAAGAATGGTGAAATGTAGGGTTCCAATTTATACTTCCATTAGTGGAATGGCCTCACCTATAATAAATTAAGCTTTTTGGGGGTTCATATTTGCCAATCTTCTTCACATTCTTTTATTTCATAATTATCGACTGCACAAAAAGTTTGAACTTTTTCCATTTTCTTTTATGGTTGTCCATTCATGTTCTTTGCTCATTTTCCAAAAGGAAGTTTTCTGTTTTTGATTGATGATTAGGAGTATCTTTTGATAAAATCATAAGCTTTGTCACATATATGGCAATATCGTGCAATGCCTGGCAGTTTGCCTTTTGTTTTTATTTATGGTATTTCTTACAAGTATAATTTTTTTTTTTTTTTTGCGGTACTGGGGATTGAACTCAGGGGCATTCTACCCCCGAGCTATACCCCCAGCCCTACTTTTTATTCTTTATTTTGAAATCGAGTCTCACTAAGTTGCGGAGTGCCTCACTAGGTAGCTGAGGCTGGCTGCGAACCCGGATCCTGCGGTCTCAGCCTCCCAAATGCTGGGATTACAAGCGTGTGCCACCACGCCCGGCTTTTACAAGTATAATTTAAGAATTTACACAATCACGAATTTGGAAATAAGTATAATTAAATTAAAAGTAAAAAAATAAATCTCAAAAATTTGTTGGCTACATATAACTTAAAATTGCTTCCTTTCCCCAATTTGCTCAGATACATTTATTGGATAATTTATAATTTGATATGGACTTAAACATTGCCTAATTGTATCCCATAAACGGTCGTCACCTTTCTTAGATTTTGCACTCACTTATTACTCTTCTATTTAAAAAATACCCAGCCTTTGCTTATTGGCTTACTTTTCTAGTTCTTATTGGATGCAGATACTTAACATTTAGCCAGGAAAGAGAGAATGTATTAGAAGGACAAGCGTGGTTTGGAGTTGGAACTGGATGGGCGTTAACCATCCTTCTGTCTCTCTCATGGGTCTTAAGGTTCCTGTTGTGATAGAACTTCCTCTTCCGCTGCTGGGGCTGGGCCCTTGAAAGTTCTACTTCCTCTCTCTGTGCTGTGTCCGGGCCCTCGTAGTACCTACTTCCTCCTCTGGTGTTGTGTCCCGGCCCTCGCAGGTTCTACTTCCTTTCTGGTGCTGTGTCTTAGGAGTCACTTCCTTTTCCTGTGCTGTGCCAGGGCTCTCACAGGATTTACTTCCGCTTCCGGTGCTGTGTCTTAGGATTCACTTCCTGGGCTCTCACAGGGTTTACTACCTCTAAGCTTGCACTGGCATCCTGCATGCAGTCTCTTGACCTGTATTGCATTGAGAACTAATAGTGGCAAGAGAGGGAGACCAATCAGGAACTTATTACAGCTATGTGGAAGGAAGAGACCATGCCGTGGACCATATAGAGAAGTGCTGGAAGGATTTGAGAGAGAAGTTGGAGACTTGACCTAATTTGAGGTGCATCCTGGAAAGGCTTGCTGGGACACAAGAAAGGGGGGAAGATGGAAGGGGATGGGTCAAGATTTCTTAGAAATCCTAGTAGTAATGCCTAATCATTGAAAATGATAACTTAATAGAAAATCTAAAAGTATAATAAAAGCATAAATATATAAAAGTTCCCTAATCCCATTATACATGTTTTAGCATATTTCTTCTCAAGCTCTGCTATATCAATGAAAGTAGAAGTAACCTTCTAACTTTTGGTCTGGCTTGATTTGAATCAAACTTAGAGGGTGAATTGAGAGTGATTTCTTATAAAATGAAGGCTATGTACCATTTACAAAGTTCACTCCCGAAAGGCAATTTGAGAAGATGGTGATCATTCTGTAGGAAACTTGAAACTCAGGAAGAATGTGTGGCTAAATGAGCTGCAACCAGGAGAGAGACTCGTGTTTATGAAGCTACTGGGGACAAAGGAGAGAAGGGGCTTCATGTAGGTGTCTGGTCTAAGGTATCAGGTGTACGTGCTCCCATTGCCTGTGTTGAGTGGAACGCTGAAATTCTTTTTGCCTGGGCTACTCCATAGGCTGCTTACAGGTGAAAGGCAACCAGAATCTCTTGATTTACACTGGTGAGTAAATAATTTACTTATATCTCTCTATTTCTGTAAATCTGGTGAGCAATTTCCTAACCCTGGTGAATAATTTACTTACACCTCTCTATTCCTATAAATCTATTCCCATTTCTATTTCAATATTGAGATAATTGTGTGTGTTAAAGTCTGCATTTTTCATCAACATTATATCTCAAACATTTCCCAACTGGTGTATTCTCAACATTTATTTTGGATCTGGTCAATTTATTAAACTTCCATTTCTAAATTTTTCAATGAATCCCCTTGAAATTTCTAGAAATTGGTCATATGATCTGCCAATACTTTTTTCTTATACTTTCTAATAATTATGCTTATGATTATTTTTAGTATAGCTTTATTAGCCACATTTTTGGAAAAAAATGTTTAATAATATCATTTAAAAAAATCTTGCTTCTGGTTTTAATGGGCCTGTTGTTAGGATTGGAGGTAGATATTTTAAATTATATTTTGGAAACTGACTTTCATTTTAATGTTTTTTTAAGAATATGTTATTGTTCAGACAAAACTTAATCTTGAATTTTATCTAATGCCTTTTCTTTTTTTTTTTTTGCGGTACTGGGGATTGAACTCAGGGGCGTTCTACCTCCGAGCTATACCCCCAGCCTATTTTTTTTATTCTTTATTTTGAAACCGGGTCTCACTAAGTTGCGGAGTGCCTCACTAGGTAGCTGAGGCTGGCCACGAACCTGGATCCTCTGGTCTCAGCCTCCCGAATGCTGGGATTACAAGCGTGCGCCACCACGCCCGGCATCTAATGCCTTTTCTAAGATGATTAATATTGGACTTTTTTCTGCATTACATTTACATTTCAAACTTATTTTGCACTCCATAAAACATTCATTGATTCCTTTCTATACTTCAGACTCTGTGGTAAGCACCGGGATACAACACTGAAGAATTAGATACTATTCTTTCCCTGATGCATTTCATAAGCTAGGAGGGGAAATGGGGGAACATGTGAATTTTAAAGTTTGCTGCTTTCCAGGATGTGATTTCAGGTGGTCAAAACTCTTTAGAAGAAGAGAGCTCTAATTTTAAAATGGAAAACAGCAGTTGGTAAGACTTACTGCGGAGGATTTTGCTTTTAAAGCAAGCTGTTTTCGGAATGAACTCCTGTTATGATGGAAAAGTCCCTTTCTAATTTATACTAAGGACTTCTAGAGGTAGATTTGTAACAGTAGGGCAGGCAGGGCAGTCCAGAGTTTTACTTTACTGATGTTTGAGGCTCATTGGTTGCAACCCAGTTAGCATTTGGTCGGATGCTTTGGCTAATAAGTCTGTGTATGATCCTCACAAAAGCAGACACATCTCAAGAGACAGGCTTTCATATTTTACACTCATGTGCTTTTCTATTAAGAGATGGCTGTCACTTGCACATTCTAATATGAGAGTCACTGCTGGTTGCCTGGACAGGACCCACATTTTCTTCTCATGTTCTACCAAAATCTTGATTTCCTTTAGGGAAGAAATAGACCTAACTAATATACTTACCTCCAAGCTTTCCTTGCAGCTGTGGATGGTCTATTAAACTAGTTTTACCTAATGAAATATGAAATACTGGGAAAGGCTCTGGAAACAACAGCAACAAAACTTGAGAACTGGATGGCATCCTCCCCCCCCCCCCACATCTCCCACCCCCATTTTCTTTCTTTTGCTAGAACACGGTCATGGTGGCTGGAGGTTCAGCTGTTGTGTAACCATGGGGATAGGCTAAAACACATCCCCTCTTAAAAATGAAGAATCAGGGTATAGAGGAATCTTTATCCTTGCTGAAACACACAGGCAGCTGGAATGGCTCAGAATTGTCTACTTCAGGATTTCTTGCCATCTGAAAAAAAAATCTATGTGTTATTAGAATTTTTTTTTTCTATTTATAGCCAAACACTACACAGGCACTATTTAAAAATAAAAGGAAGCTGGGTGTGGTGGCACATGCCTGTCATCCCAGTACTTGGAAGACCCAGACAGGAGGATTGCAGGTTCTAGGCCAGCCATGGCAACTTAGCGAGGCCTGCAGCAACTTAGCAAGACCCTGTTTCCAAATAAAAACTAAAATAGGGCTGGGGATATTGCTTGGAGGTAAAATGTCTTTGGGTTCAATCCCTAGCACAACACACACACACACACACACACACACACACACACACACACACGAACTAAATAAAATAAGTAAAGAGAGTCCTGCCGTGCTCTGGATCTAGCTCATCAGGATGTACTCAACAGTGGGGAACACATATTTTCAAAGTGCCTGTCCCTGAAAACTCTTTGTAAGGTTTTGAGAGAAGATTGGGAGAGTGTCCAGGGTAGGAGGAGGAGCACACCGGGCCAGTGCAATTATTTGAAAACTCAAATTCGCTGGGCCCAGGAGAAAGTGGCGGTGTTAACATCAGGCCTTGTGCTTAGCACCTTAGGAACAGACTTCTACTGCTGATCACACAAGAAGCTCATCCGTGGGTCCTAATAACCCCACTTCAAAGGCTCATTCCATTGAAAAGGAATTTTTTTCCCTTGCAATTCAAAGGATGTAAATACTCAGTGAACTGTAGACACCTCCCGCTGCGCCTGGCTTTCATCTTATCAAAGGTAGGAGACAGTATCATGTATTGTAGATTTAAAAATTCACTGGCGGAAGGAGGAGGAAAGTCTCCCTATTAAAAGCTGAATGTTATTAAGTGCAGCTTTATTCTCGATCCTCGAGGAAGCACAGATGACTCTTGCATGTTCTCTCTCAGTGTAACTTAAGTGGTGGGAGAGTCTATTGTCACGGGTAGAACCCTAGGCCATGGCCTCGTAGAAAACAGGCCACGTGAAAACCGTCTGTGGGAGGCAAAATTCAACAGTCTCTGTTAGAGAGAAGCCAAAGCAAACCATGACTGATGACTAAGTCAGCTCCCTAGAATTCTGAACGATTGCTTTGGGTCATCAGGATCAAGGAATCAAGCTCCTTAATATGACTTTCCCACGAAGGGGAGAGACTTGTCAATTTGCATGGGTCTGTGTGAATCAATAGCGTGCCTCTCTGAGAGAGTATGCCCTGCCCCCCCCCCCCAAAAAAAAAGTTAGCTGAACATCTGTTTCAGCCAAATAAAGAAGTTTCTTATAAAGAAAAATGTAACCTTGGCCATGAAAACTTTATCAATTCTTATCTTCCTTTGAGCACAGACAGGATAACTTGTAAGAGAAGGATGAGTGAGATCCCAATGTTCCCTTCCCAGAATAGTGTCTTATAAAAATGTGTTTGCAGGCTGTTTAGATGATTAACGTGTCAAAGCAAAACTAAAGATCTCTTAACTCCTCGCAAAGGCCAGGCCTTCAGGATGACCCTGGGAATTTCCCAATGCTGTTGAGAAGAAAACTATGCTGTGACAATGTTTGCAAAGGAAGAAAGGAAAGCCCTGTGTACCGGGCACCTGCTGTGTGGTAGACACTCAGCAATGTGCACTTAGGATTTGTCTACACAGCATCTCTGTGAAACGGACCAGTGTCTTTTCAGTGAGGGCAACAAGGAAATTCAAGATCAAGGCTGCTATGTGGCTGAGTTCCTGTCTGTGACCAGGCTGGCACGATCACAGAATCATAGTTTCCACTGTCATGTAAACACAGTCGAAATAGGGAAATGCGTAGAATACATGAGGTGTTACGTAGAATGCGAGACCAAGGCTATGAGACGGAGCTTGCGATCGATTGCTGAGACTGAGAAACTGTGAGTGTGTTGTGATCTAGAGTAACCCAAGAAGTCCCCGCCTCTCTGTAGTCAGTAGAGGTGGAAAAGAATTCCAGGAAGTAATGAAGGTGTGAATTTCATGGAGGGTGCAAGGAAGATGTGGTCATTGCTTTGTTAGCGGATCGGTGAGATCGTCAAGTGTTGAGGAAGGAACTTGAGGGTGGACTTGGGAGGACTGGGCATTTCGGGCCATCTGGACCGTTATTCGGTAGGTCAGTGAGTCTCTGGTTGCTACCTCCTGGCATCCTGGGGGGGCCTGGCAGTTATTATCGGAGCTTGTGAAAATCTCTCTGAAACTTAGTTTTAAAAAATTTTGATAACCGGAAAACATTGCGAGCATATTATAGAAAACAAACCCACTAACGCCAAGTGGAGGCCGAACGATGTCTCGGCAGCCGAATGCATGAAGGTCTCGCAGTTGGTTGAGCAGAAGAAAGCTGTGGGACTTGAATCTGAGTGCGGCGTTCAGGGGGACGGACACACCAGACCTCCTCTGTCGAGCGAGCTCAAGTGGGCTGTGCGTGGGAGCCTGCAGAGTTGGAGAGAGCAGCTCTTGGGACCCAGTGAAGAAATCCTTTGCTCCAGAGACAGATGTTCATGGTGTCCTACCCTGCCCTGTTGACACGTGCTCTTCTCGTATGTACCTGCGTGTCCAGCTGCAGCATCGCTGACCCATGGTGGGTCAATTGTGGGGCGAGCTCACGTGGTCTCCATGTAGCCCCCAGTGGGGTCATGGCCTGGTGGCTGGTAGCAGTCCCCAAAGTCCTCCCCACACAGCTGAGCAGCGCTTACCAGAATTCCTTCCCGAGTAAGCACCTAGGTCCAAATATTTGTCTTGGGTTTGCTTTCGCGGAAACCTAGCCTATTTGGTAAAGATTTGTTTAATACAATGATAACTTTCTCTGTAAGGGAATGAAATAATGCAGAGCTGTCAGTAGATACCTTGATACAACTTGCATGAAGGATTCTTCTTAGGCAGAGCGTTGGTTCTGATTATCCGGAATTAGAAAACAAAAATTGCAGTGGTTAATATATAATTTTATGCAGCATGCTGGCAAGCATGGTTATTCCTTATTGAAGTTGAAATACAGAAAGAGATTAAATATCCAGTCCTGAGACTACATCCTGAGACTACATCTTTCTTCTATTAAGCCAAATATCAGTGATTTTGTTGCAGAAAAATAACATAATCTGTCACATTAGATTAATGTTAGACATTTAAATTTTATTGGTTTTGTAGTTATGTTTGAATACAATTTGAAATTTTATTCTGGATTTAGAGTTATATCAGAGCTGTCAGTATAAAGAGTTTATAACTGGTTTTATGTTTATATATATATTGATATTAAATTATAATGAATTTTAAAAATCACATTGTAGGTCCACGAGAGACTGTGTGTGTGTGTGTGTGTGTGTGTGTGTGTGTGTGTGTGTGTGTGTGTGTTTCCTTTAGAAGGGAGAAGATTGAAACCCACTGAAGAGCCTCTTTAAGTGATTGGGAACCACTGCAAGGTTTTGATCAACAAGCTGGCCTCATAAAAATGGTGTTTTAGGGTAAAGTAATGCAATCTAAGTTTAGGAAGAAATCAGAAGAACCTGGCATATGGCAAGCACACAGTGCTAGTTGCTAATTAAATAAATGAAAGCAAACCAAATTAGAATCCTGTGTGTGGCAGCAAAGCGGTGTGCTCTGGTCAGGACTTCAGTGGAAGAGGGCTGACTGGGGGGGCGGGGGCTGGGCCCAGAGCCACTGTGTGTGCGCAGGAAGAAAGGCTCCCAGTGGGCCGGGGAGCAGAGCGTGCACTGGACCCTCGTCTGTGTGCCTCTGGCTCCAGCGCTGCTGCCCATCTGCAAAAGGAGCTGGTGCCCTCTGACCCCGAGCTGCCGGTGTGCTTCACTCCGGACTGAAGACACAGAAAGGAGGCCCTGTGGGGTCTTCACTTTTGCCTGCCTAATCTCACACCAGGGGTCCCCCATAACCTGAAACCATGACAGAAAGGAACTCTGGGAAATGTAATTCCAGGTAAATTAATGTGCATAGTTTGAAACTTACAACAGTCTCAAGGTACTACAATAAGCAGTGCTAGATGGGTAGCAGGAAGGAGAAATCAACCTTTGTTTTAAGCCTCCATTACCCAGGGGCTCTTTGTTACTGCAGGGTAACCTGTACAGTCTGACTATTACACTGTCACTGATCATTGTATGTGAAGAAGCACCCTCATGCTGACTGCACTGTACCAAGTGGGTTATTTCTCATTTCTCTCACAGCACTCACTACTCCAAAATGATCTTAGCTTGCCTTTTTTTTGTTTTTTTTCTGTCTCCCTTCAGTAGCTTCACAAGGATGTGCACTTACCTGTGTCATTCACTCTTCTATCCACAGCCCATAGAATAGTGCCCGACTTCCGATAAGTGCTCGATAAATATTTGTGAGAGGAGTGAGTGAATTCTCAGTGCTCTGGGATGTGCCCGTAAGTGCACTTGGGTCTTGTTTTTCTGCCTACGCTCCTCCATTAGTTAGGCTGGGAGCTCTTTAAATGCCAGGGCATGCGTGTGTCACCGTTCTGCCCGTGCTGCGGACACTCATCTTTGTTGAAGTTAATGTGAGGAAAGACACAAGGGCTGGAGGTGTAGATTCATGAATTATGCAGATGAAGGTGACAATTAAAACCATGAGGTTGGATGTGGCTTTCAGGTTGCAGAGGTGGTCAGAGGGCTTAGGAGCTGTTTTAAAGAAGCAATTTCACTCCTGTCTGGACACCTGCCACTGCTGGGACAGCTGTGACACCCCCCCCCCCATTCCCCCAGAGAATAAACATTGCCAAACTGATTAAGGAAAACTAAAAATTTGAGGGCTTTACCATTCCACACTCATAGGATTTATTACATAAATATTTGCTTCTAGGATAAAACTGAAGAAGTTAATTCACTTAAAAATAGTGCTAGATAATCCTCATAGCACCAAATATAGCTATGACAGAATATAAAAATAATTCCCAAGTCCACAAAGCAAGAAGGATGTTTCTCACTACACACATATATTACCAGGTTTTTAAAATGGACTTTCTCGTGTTTTGACCTTTCTTGCAGTTTATTCTAAGCCTGATACTTTCAGGGCTAATGTTTAAATACTTCTTGGTTATAAATTAGGAGCAGTATTTTAGTCGCCATTTGTGATAAGCTTTTTAACTACATCTTGTCTGATGCTTCCCTCCTTCTCAATACTTTCCTGAATACTTGGAGACCATCCACGGAAGTCTGTCCTCTAAAGAATCCATGCTTGCATGCTTGTGTTTCCAAAGTGTTCTTACTTCTTTATTTATTTATTTATTTTTTGGAACTGGGGATTGAACATTAGGGTCGTTCTACCTCTGAGCTACATCCTCACCCCTTCTTATTTTTTATTTTTGTTTTGAAACAGGATTCCCAGAGTCTGGCTATCTTGCTGAGGCTGGCCTCAACCCCAAGAACCTCCTGTCTCAGCCTCCCAAATACTGGGCTTATAAGTCTGCACCACCACATCTGTCTGTTTAGTTCTTTTCAGAAGCATACCCTATCAGCATGCCTACATGAAATGAAGCGTTGTTAAATATTGTGTGTGTGTGTGTGTGTGTGTGTGTGTGTGCGCGTGTGTGTGTATGGTACTAGGGATTGAGCCCAGGGGCATTCTACCTCTGAGTTACATCCCCAGCCCTGTTTTATTTTTAAGGCAGAGTCTCACTAAGTGCACAGTGGCCTCGGACCTGCCATCCTCTGGTGTTGGCCTCCCAAGGGTGGGGATTATAAGTGTGCACCACCACACCCTGCGAGTGGTTATATTTTCAAATCTGCATCCTCTCACTGCCTCTTTTTTTACCTTAACTGTGCTTTCTCCGGGAGGTGCTTCCAGTCCCTGGGCTTCTGATGGGCTGCAAATCACTCCTAGGCTCTGGGAGCCTGACTCTCCTCTGGCCTCCTGACCGGTGGGCACATGGGCACCTGGTCCTGCTCAGGGCCAAGACATTACGGTATAAAAAGACCTTCCTCGAGACTTCTGGGAAAGGGGACTTTATTTTTCCGTCATACGTGGATTGGTTAGGACATGAAATGCGGTATTCATTTAGGGGAGAGCTTGCCTTTCCGTGGCAGAAAGCAGAAAGAACCTAGCAGTAGGGAAAGAGGTAACAGCAGCTGGTGAAATCACTTGTGTCTTGATGGGGCCTTACCTGAAGCTGTTCCTGCCCCTGGATTTTTGCAATAACATGAACCAATAAATTCCTATCCCACTGAAGCCAGTTGGAGTCGAGTTTCTGTTACTTTCAATCAAAGAAGTTCTGAGTTGCAAGGAGACAGGAACCAAAGAAAGGTGAAGGGTCAACAAGAATACCGACTCTCAGACGGGCGTGCGTGGTGGAGTAGCGCCAGAACTTCTCACAATGCTGTCGCCTGGGGCCCCTTCAGCGGCAGCCCGGGCGTCAGGAGCTGTCATTGTGAGGTGCAGACAGGTTTGGGAAGCCCTTCAGTGTCCCCCAAAGTCCCTCCATAAAGACTGGATCCCCCAGGATGGTGGTGTTGGGAGGTGCTGTGGACCTTTAAGAAGCACGACCTTCTGGGAAGTCCTTGGGTCCTTGGGAGGTAGAAAGGGATTATGGGAGCCTACTCTCCCTTTCTGCTTCTTGGCTTGCGAAGGAGATTCGAATGCTCACTCCGACACCTGCTCCGGCCACGTTCTTCTCCAGTGGCCCACACTGCCCAAACCTGTGGTGCAGCCCAGTCTTAGACTTGAACCCCCAAGGCAAAGCTCTCCTCCCGGCATCATAGCCTGTGCAGGGTACTTCCTAGCAGTGATACAAAGCTGATGGATGCACATTCGGCTCTAGGAGACCTTGGTGTTTGCAGGAAAAAAAAAAAAAAAAAAAAAAAAGAAGAAGCCAGAGGAAAGGGAAGAGGAGCTGAGGGTGCTGCAAGACTAAGGAGGCTGAGTTCCATGACTTTCCAAAGTTGTGCTGAGGGCCAGATGGGCTGCTGGTAGAAAACGCGATGCCTGCACTCTGTGTTTTCTGAGATTTACACTTGTGAAATCTCATCTTTTAAAATTCTAGCACCGGGCCCAGTCTTAAAAGAAAGGAAAATTCCATTTAAAATGAGTTGATCCTTCTGCTATTTTGCATATCTTCTTCTTTTATGCAGTGAGCGAGCTTGAGTGATGGGTTTCAGGAATACAATGAGCAAAATCATGATCATTAGATTGAAGATTTAATAATAGACTTGAAGAGGCTTATTGCTTTATTTTAAAATTGTCATAGCTTTATTTTCTTAAAATTAGTGTTTTTGAACTTCCTGAAGCAAATTAGTCCTTGGATATGTTTGAATGTATAAGACAATGTTCACATAAGTTGGTCTAAACACAAGTGATAGTTTTTGGGGTTTGGACCACAACATCTCACTTCCCAAAAGCTCTTAAGAGAAAAATATTCTGATTTTTTATTCTAGAAGTGATTCTTTTTCAAACGACTAAATAACAAAAGAATGTTCTATGTGAAAGATATACAAAATTTAGATCAGCAAAAAGAAAGGGAAAAAAACTCTATATCTTTTAGAAATACAGTAATGTAATATGATTTTTAACTTGCTTTTCTTGATTAATAAATTGAAACTACATTTCTTGGTTATTTTCCATTCTATAATGATTTTGCTGTTTTAAATCTTTTTGTACATAAAAGCAAAATTGGAATCGATAGAAATGAACGAGGATAAAAAACTAAGTTACCTATAATTTCCTCATACAAGAATATTATGGTTTAAATTGGAAGTAAAAGAGTAAGTCCTTTTCAAAATTTTTTTCATTTTCTTTTATGAAATAAGGATATATGTACACCTTGTTTAGGATAGTGCATCTATAATATATTGTGAACATTTTGCTAGGTTAAAACATTCTTTTATATCAAATTTTAAAATGAGATATGTGTATTATAGATGGACCGTAATTTTATTTAACCGACTTCCATCATTAACATTTCATTTTTTCCAGTATTTTGCTATTTTGTGTAATGCTACAAATGAATATGTTCGTAGGTAATTCATTGTACCATCCTGTACTATTTCTTCATATGCATTTCAGAAATGGAATTGTTGAATTCTTGTTGCACCATTTTGGATTGGGCAAATAAAATGATTACAAGATATTTTGTGATGGAGATCACCGGAAAGAAATGGCATGTTCGTAGCCTCTCAAATCAGGTGAATCATCCTGGAGCTCATTGATTTCTTCATGTCTTTGATTGTCATGTCTAGCTTGGGGACTCCACATTGAGGTCTTCACCCTCCTGGGCTCCCAGCCCCAGCCATTTGCTTTCTTTTACTCAAATCCATCGTGTGTGTATGTTTACAGTTTTGAGCTGGTGAACTTCCTCCCTGATAGCTTTTCTCCCTTCTCATTTTTGAACACTCATTTTGCATATTATGTGTTCTGTGAAGCCCAAGTCTAAGTTAACACCTGCTTTATCTTCTCCCAGTCCTTGGATCGCCCTGGAAGGAACACTCTTAGCATTCCATACTATGTGTCTGTGCGTGTCTGCCTCTTCTAGAAATCGGGGATTGTGCCTCCATCTTCCCGTAACTGCCACTCCCATCCATGGGAGGACTCTACTTTCAACGGTGGTCTTTAATCTTCATTAATTGTAGTTCATGATGAGGAATACATCTTGAATCATGATCCATCATGTATGTTCTTAATACACACACACACACACACACACACACACACACACACACGTAGACTGTGACCCAAAACTTTCACAGGAGGAAATTTACCACAATAATCTTATCTTTCTGATAGTTTCTAGTCTGTTCTGTTCTATTTGTCACTAAAAATAATCTGGTCACATCCACCAAATCAGTTTACCTGCTAATGAGTCATGATTCTCAGTTTGCAAAATTCTACTTAGCATAAGTTCAAGAACTTTCTGTTGATCAGAATAGCAACGCATTGGTTGAGTTTGAAGTGAAACTCAGACATTACATAATTGTACCTGTAAATACTTCAGTAAATATTTCTAAAGTGTAAATTTTTTTTTACGTGTAAAAATACCGGTTTTTACACCTAAAATATATAATTTCTTGATATCATCAAGTACCTAGTTAGTGTCCAATTTCCTCAATTGTCTCACATATAGTTTCTTTAAAATTGCATCTGATTAGTATATGTCTGAATTTTCTTTTAATCTAGTAATTTTTCTTTCATCCTCATCACAACACTGTAGGTCTTCTATAGTGTAGGTTTGATGCAGTAGTTGTATTATTCAAATCTGCTAAAGAAAGTGGGATGGACAAA
>PVLC010021152.1:0-28341 GCA_004027655.1 Graphiurus murinus
CCACCCATCCATCCACCCATCCATCCATCCACCCACCCACCCATCCATCCACCCATCCATCCACTCATCCATCCATCCACCCACCCATCCACCAGTCCACCCATCCATCCCCCTGCCCACCCATTCATCCCCCCACCTACCCATTTATCCACCAATCCACCCATCCATCTGCTCAACTACCCACCCATCCACCGACTCACCCACCCATCCACCAGTCCACCCAGTCATCCCCCCACCCATGATGCCTTGGGAGAGTGGGGGGCAGAGTCCCAGCTAGACCACTGGCCTCAGGTGAGCCAGGGGAACTCTGGGACCAAGGCCTCATGGGACAGGAGGCCATGACATAGGTGCCCTGGAGAGGGGGGGGCTGGGGTGGACTCTGCCCGCCTGCCGGGGATGCTGGGAGCTTCCCGGGGCTGGCATTCCAGCTGGCCTTGGGGGTGAGGGAGTGCTTCTCAGGAGCTGTGTGGACCCAGAGCCAGGCACAGGGAACACCAGGGACGCATTCTGCCTGCCGCAGCTACAGCTAAAAAGCAGCGTCTAAGGCTCCCACTGTATGTTCTGGAACTTTCTGCCTTTAAAACTTTCCACTTTCAATTTTCCTCTTTCCCTTTGGATAAGATGATGCCCCCCCATTGCTCCAAAGCTGGGGACCAAGGAACCCACACATCGCTCTCAGCTTCCGGTTTCCTGGCTCCTGTCGGACTGTGGCAGGGCCTGGGTTCCATCTGGACATTGTCATCTTTAACTTGCGGGTCGGCGGCCTCTGCGTGGCCTGGGAGGGGCCGTCCTGCCGTCCATCACGGCTGTCCAGGGCCGGCTCAGCACTCAGAGGCCCCAGGTCCTGCTGCCCTCCAGGAGGGTGTCCTATAGAATGCAGATGGGGAGGGAGGTGCAGCAAAAACGGGCCAGGCCAGAGCCCTCAGTCCCAGAGTCCTCTTGGGGACTCTGCTGTTCTCCAGTGGCCCAGGACCAGGCACTGCCTCAGGAGCGCCCCCATGCCACCATCTCTGGAGGCCGGCTCTTCTTTCAGTGCGTATCTCTATCCATCTCTTCACTCTCCACATATTCACCCATTTGCCCATCTACTCACTCATTCATATGCTCATCCACCAGTCTACCATCCATGCATCCATCCGTCCATGCATCCATCCGTCCATCCGTCCGTCCGTCCATCTATCCATCCATCCATCCATCCTTCTACCCATCTACCCACTCATTCATATACTCATCCATCCATCCATCCATCCATGCATCCATCCATCCATCCATCCATCCATCCATGCATCCATGCATCCATGCATCCATCCATCCATCCATGCATCTGTCCTTCTACCCATCTACCCACTTATTCATATACTCATCCATCCATCCATCCATCCATGCATCATCCATCCTTCTACCCATCTACTCATTCATCCATTTACTTATCCATCCAGCCAGAAATTCATCCATCCATTCATCCATCTCTCCACCCACTCATCCATCCATCCATCCATCCATCCATCCATCCATCCATCCATCTGTCCTTCTACCCATCTACCCATTCATCCATTCAGCCCACTCATCCATCCATCCATCCATCCATCCATCCACCCACCCACCTACCCACCCATCTACTCATCCACTCAGCCACCCATCCATCCATCCATCCACCCATCCATCCATCCATCCATCCATCCATCCATCCATCCATCCACCCACCTACTCACCTGTCTACCCAACCACTCATCCATCCACTCACCTATCCATCCACCCACCCATCTACCCTTCCATCCACCCATCTGGCCATACATTCACCCATCCACCCATCCATTTACCTGTCCATCCAGGCATATACCCACCCATCCATCTATCCACCCACCTATCTGTCCACCTACCCATCCACCCATCCATCTACCAATCTAGCCGTCCATCCATTTATCCACCCACCCATCCATCCATCCCTCTATCCATCTATCTATCCACTCAACCCACCCTCCCTTTCTCCCTCCCTCTCTCTCTCCCTCCCTCCCTTTATCTCTCCCTCCCTTCCTCCCTTCCTTTACCATCCATTCATCCACTCAACCATCCATGCACCTGCCCATCCATTTAATAAGAGTCCCTCTCTCGTTCAGCATTCATGTTAAGCAATTACTCACGAGCGATCTACATGGGAATACTGGTGAGTGCACAGAATTCTTCGAAGTCTCTTTTATTCCCTGCACTTGATCTTCACGGCAGTAGGCATGTGGCAAAGGCAGCGAGTTGCCCATCCAAGTCCATGCTCCCCTCGTCTCCCTAGACAGGTGACTGTGGACGTTTCCAAGCCCCCCCTGGGGTTAGCTGAAGCCGAGTGGCTGAGTTCTGGGCAAAGGAAGGCGAGGGAGTGCGGTGTGCTGTCCCTGGACCGGGCTGGGGCGGAGCAGATGCACTTGCTCTGCACTGTCCTCTGCCCCCCCCCCCCGCCCAGCTGGTGCAGGTGGTGATGGGCCCTAGGGAGACAGAGCCCCAGGTGACAGAGTGTGGATCCACAAGTCACTGCAGGAGAGAGGGCATGGCGCCCACCCACCCGATCATCTGCCAGGAGGGCTACAGGCAAGAAATCAGTATCTCCTATCAGAGACAATACATATTTTGGGGTCTTTCTACTACCACTTTGTGTGTGTGTGTGGTACTGGGGCTTGAAACTAGGGACATTCTACTTCCGCATTACACCCCCAGTCCTATTTTTTATTTTGAAACAGGATCTCACTAAGTTGTGAAGAGCCTCACTAAATTACTGAGGCTGGCCACAAACCTGCAATCCTCCTGTCTCAACCTCCCAAGTACTGGGATTATAAGCGTGCACCACCATGCCCGGCTCTGCTACCACTTTAGCTAACAGAATCAGGCATGGTTACACTGAGTGTACCAAAGAGGAACTTTAGACGCAGGAACCAAAGCAGCTGGGCAGAGGTGGAGCTGAGGCCAGTATGCTCTGCCCAACCCGAGCCCCTCCTGGGGGGCATGATTTGGACATATCTCAGAGACAGAAAGAGGGGTGTAGCCAGACCCCAGATCTCCCTGGAGCAGACAAAATGGGCCAGTCACTTATTCTTGGAGTCATGTCTCCTGCCCCAGGAACTTCACAGCCCTCCCAGTGGGGCTGCACAGCTTTCTGAGCTCCTGTAAGTGGATCACACAATGATGGGGTCTCAGCCTCTGGCCCAGCACCAGAGGACCCCAGGCAGGGGCGTGAGGACAGGGTGCCATGGGACCCCCTGGTGTCCATGCAGCCACCCTGCAAACCATACAGGAGGCCAGGTGACACTGGACCCCGCACAGACTTTGGAAGCATCGCTGCCAGCCACCAAGGTTTTGAAGGGTCATAAAACATAAAGCTATCGATGGAGGGAAAGCTGGCGGCTTCTCAACTCGTGTTAATGACATTAAGGTCTTAATTAACATCGACTGCTCAGATTCTGCATCAAAACCAAGTCTCACTTCCTAGAATAGAGTGTAGCACGTGGGAATCCCAGCCGCTGCAGCTCTTGGAGGGCCAGCAGGGCGGCAGCAGGGAAGGAGGCCAGGGGATCAGAGGGGCGGGGCCATGAGGGGGCGTGTCCTTCTTGCCTTCTGGGGACGCTGAGCACTTTTTATTTTTCGATGGTACTGGGGATTGAGCTCAAGGGGCATTCTACCTCCAAGCTATACCCCCAGCCCTTTTAGAAATTTCGAAACAAATTCTCATTCAGTTGCCGAGAGCCTCAGTTGCCAAGGTTGGCCTCGAACTTGCAATCATCCTGTCTCAGCCTCCTTAAGTACTGAGATTATAGGACACCAGGGAAAAGCACCTGTGGGTATGTGATAAGTCTACATTTGAGAACAGGAAAAAAAAATGGTGATGGCGTGAGTGACCCTGAAACCAGCAGACTGGAGAGCTGTCTCTGGGTGTCCAGCTCAGTGAGGTCACAGGGCTCCTAAAGAGCCAGGGTCACGTGCAGAAGCCAGCTCTCCGGGGCCTGGGAGGCGTGCGGGGGTGCTGGGTTGTCTGTGCTGCATAGGAAACCACACCGGAAGCCCGGAGTTCAGTACATGAGAGGCAAAGGCAGGGTCGCTCGGGACCAGGACACCAGTTCTGCATGTGAAACTGGCCGTGCGGCTGCTACAAAGAAAACCTGATGAGTGACGGGTGAAAGAGAGGAAGGCTGGATAGGTGTGCAAGAAAAAGCGGAAGCTTGTGTTGGGGGATTAAAGCAGCCCCAGCCAGCAGCAGCTAGCCTGAGGCCTTCTTGGCCTTAGCATGAGTAACGCCATGTCACTTCCCTACGTGACCCAGCTCGGCATGCATAACTGCCCGTCTGGCTTCTGTGTTTTCTGCTTGACTCGCACCTGCAGGAACAGCTCATTGGGAACCCTCCATCCTTGTCACAACCGGGGTGCATGTAACAGAAGCAGCCATCTTTGTCACAACCAGGATACGTGTGTAATAGGAGGGGTTGACGTGGTTTGTTGAACTTACACATAAAACTGTTTTGTGCCTTCTGAATGTTATGCTCGACTACCACCCCTGCTGTGCCACCCTGCTGTGGGAACTTGAACTTGTCACCCCGAGCTTATGGTTTGTCTGAATAAAAGCAGCCCTAAACGGCCATTCGGCACTGCACTTGGGTTCAGTGCCCGGTGTAGTCCGGCCGGTTAGTAAGGACTTTCTTTTGGCTGTGTTTTTGGGTCTCAGTGGTCTTCCTCGGCGGTCCTACCTCAAAACACAGAAACTCCAGGACTGTTAGAAATAAAAAATTGTAAGCCAGGCGTGGTGGCGCACGCTTGTAGTCCCAGCATTTGGGAGGCTGAGACCGGAGGATCCAGGTTCGCGGCCAGCCTCAGCTACTTAGTGAGGCTCTCCACAACTTAGTGAGACCCTGTTTCAAAATAAAGAATAAAAAATAGGGCTGGGGGTGTAGCTCAGAGGTAGAATGCCCCTGAGTTCAATCCCCAGTACCGAAAAAAAAAAAAAAAAAATAGGGCTGAGGGTGTAGCTCAGAGGTAGAATGCCCCTGAGTTCAATCCCCAGTACTGCAAAAAAAAAAAAAAAGAAAGAAAGAAAAAATTGTGCACTATCCCAGACCTTCCCAAAAAACCTGCAGGGAGAGAGCACCCATCTCTGCTTCCTCTGGAGGGTTCTGACTCAGGACCAGGGCTAGAAAGGGATCAAGGGCCACCTAGTGTGCGGAGAAAGTGCACGCCCCCCCCAGAGCCCCTGAGGCCTCTCCTTTGCATTACAGCACAGGGTGATGAGATTCCTGAAGACAAAGAACCCAGTATTATTCCAGTTGTGAAGGCTGTTTCAAAAGGCAGCTGAATTACATAACACATCTCGGGGAGCTGTTCCTCAGCCTCCCTGGGCATTTGAGGCAGTAACTTCCAGCTACTGAGAATGCTGGGGTTGCTGGAATGCTAAATTTCCCCACAATCTGAACAAGCATCATGTTGTTATTAAAAAAAGAAAAAGAAAGAAAGAAAAACTACTGTGTGCTTTAGACAAACGCAGTCAGATATCACGACTTTCCCAACCCCAAAAGGATGGTGTGACACCGACAAATATTCTGATATTTGGGCACTTAAAAGTAGCCCAGTAGCGGCATGGTGGCACACGCTTGTAATCCCAGCATTCGGGAGGCTGAGACCAGAGGATCCGGGTTCGCGGCCAGCCTCAGCTACCTAGTGAGGCACTCCACAACTTAGTGAGACTCTGTTTCAAAATAAAGAATAAAAAAAAAATAGGGCTGGGGGTGTAGCTCGGAGGTAGAATGCCTCTGAGTTCAATCCCCAGTACCAAAAAATAAAATTAAATTAAATTTAAAAAGTAGCCCAGTGCCCCAGGTCACAGGGAAGCAGGAAACCCAAGCGTGGTGGCGCACGCTTGTAATCCCAGCAGTCGGGAGGCTGAGACTGGAGGATCCGGGTTCGAGGCAAGCCTCAGCTACCTAGTGAGGCCCTCTGAAACTTAGTGAGACTCGGTTTCAAAATAAAGAATAAAAAATAGGGCTGGGGGTGTAGCTCGGAGGTAGAATGCCCCTGAGTTCAATCCCCAGTACCGCAAAAAAAAAAAAAAAAAAAAAAAAGTAGCCCAGTGCCCCAGGTCACAGGGAAGCAGGAAACCTTTATTACTACGACAGGTCCCCAGATGAAGGAGGCAGAAATCTCCAAGGCGATGCTGCAGTCCAGGGGAGAGGGAGCGTGTAAGAATGGAGCACCCCACGCTTCACACTTGGGCTCACAAACGCACGTCACAACCGACGGGTCGGTGGGAAAGGCCGGCTAAAGTGAGGGCAGAGGAGAGGCAGGGATGGGTGGAAGGAAAAAGGACTGACACCCGATGGGAGGTCTGGAAGACTCCGTGCAGGACCCCGACGCCAAGGGAGAGAGGCTGAACTCAGCTCCGGGCACCAAGGACCAGCAGGGATTTCCAGCCTCGGGGGCGGGGCGGGGAAGCTTGCTGAGGGCCGGTCAAGGGCTCCGACAGCGAGGCGATCCCCTGGGCTCTGCACGGGTGCCAGGGGAGGCCACGGACCTGCCTCGTCCAGAAGGGAGCTCAGAGGACTTGGGGACGGTGACCAAGAAGAGCCCAGGCAGGGGCGTCCCCTCCAGGACCTCAAAGGCGCCCACAGAAACTGCAGCCTGGGCTCTGTGGAGCAGCGAGGCCGGCTTGGTGGCGGAGGCCACCGCCAGGAGCTGAAAGCGACTGGGCACAGCTGCAGGTCCCCGAGCTGTCACCATGGCTGTTCCTGCTTGCTTGCAGCCACGGCTGAGTGGCGCTGACTTGTGGACACTAACAATCCATCTGGGAGCCGGCCTCCTCTGCAGACTCAGGGAGGAGGGCCTCCCTGCCTCCTCTCTGAACCTCTCTCCCTCTCTCCCTGTCTCCAGCCCGGGTACCCAGGCTGCCTCCTGACCCGGGCCGCTGCCTCAGGCCATTCTGCGTTGATCTCTCTCCTGTCTGCTTTCTGGATTCGTCTGACACGGAGGCGGCCCTCCACCAGGAGCTCCAGGGTCCCCCAGCTGAACAGTCACCACCCGCCCCGGCACAGGGCCCCATCCAGAAGAGGGGTGCAGTAAGTGTCGCCACTCTGGGGCTGCAGGAGGGGAAGGTTCTGGAAGTCTGCCTCCCGTAGCAGCCTCAGGGCGTTTGCAAGATGCCTGCGTATCCAGTTTGAATGTCGAGGTGCCACGGGCATCCTCCCCCGCCCTGACCCTCCAGCATGCCAGAGTGCTGCACCCAGGCGCTGAGCCCTGCCTCCCTGCCCAGGCCCTGCAGCCGACCTGAGCCAGGCCACGACCTGCGGGCCGCGCCCCGCCCCGGAGGCCCCTGCTGGCTCGCCCACTGCCCAGAAGCTGGGTTCCTCTTGACGGCTTCTCACCCTTAATAAAGCAGGTGCGCAACTTAGTGAGACCCTGTTTCCAAATAAAAAAAATAAAAATGGGGCCGGAGGTATAACTCGGAGGTAGAATGCCCCTGGGTTCAATCCCCAGTACTGCATAAAATAAAATAAAATAAATAATAAAGCAGACGCCAGCTCCCTGCGCCTGGAGAGGGCTTTGCTGCCATCTGCTGGCCACTTAGCGAAGGTGGTGAGACGCGCTTCACCTGGGGACTGGAGTAGCAGGGAAGGGATCTGGAGACTGGAAGGGGGGGGAGAAAAAGAGAGGGTAGGGGGACAGAGTGAGGGAGAGAGGGAGGGAAGGAGGGAGGGGGATTCTTTTTTTTTTTTTTTTTGCGGTACTGGGGATGTAACCCAGGGGCATTCTACCTCCGAGCTACACCCCCAGTCCTATTTTTTATTCTTTATTTTGAAACCGGGTCTCACTAAGTTGCGGAGTGCCTCACTAGGTAGCTGAGGCTGGCTGCGAACCCGGATCCTCCAGTCTCAGCCTCCCAAATGCTGGGATTACAAGTGTGCACCACCACGCCCGCTTAAGAGGGGGATTCTTGAAAGAAAGAGCTGGGCATCATTTGGGCAGGGTGAGGCTTGGATCCTGGCTGTGTGACCTTGCACAGGTTAATCAGCATCTCTGGGCCTCGCTTCCTTCATCCACAACCTGGGAGTGGCCAAGCCTCCGTAGAAAGGATCGCCAGCTTAGGGCTTGGCAATCCACGCTGAGGAGACCCAGGGTCCGGCCCCGAGCAGCTACCTGGGGAGGCGGGAGAGGGAGGGGGCTAGAAAGGAGCCCTCAGGGACCCAGGGGCTTCAGGGGCGCAAAGAACCCACGCTACCGCCCTGTGTGCCTGCCCCCCTGCGGCCTGGCTGCCCTGAGCTGTGTGGACGCCTGGGGTCAGGTGTGGGACAGTCCCCTGGGGAGGGGCTTTCAGGACACTCTCAGAACGACAGGGCAAGGGCCACCCTGCTGGGCCCTCTCCCGCTCCTGCGCCCTTGCCTTGGGGTCACATCCGGGCCCTTGGAGAAGTTCTGATGTGGATGGGGGAGGGGGCCACGGCAGGCTAGCAGGGAGGAAGAAGGCAGGGTCCCAGGCACAGTGGGCCTTGGGGCCTGGGCCATGGAGGGGGCGACACTGGGGGCTACATGGGGGGCTCACAGGGCAGTGCTGCCGGCCCGACTTCAGATGACCGACTTGGAGTTGGAAGATGAGTGGGTGCCCGGCCAGGACCCGCCTGCCATCGTGTGGACCAAAGACAGAATCTGTGAGGTAGCTGCTTAGACCTGGGCAGACACGGTGGACTGGGACCGGGACCTAAAGACCCGAGGGAAGGAATTAGGCCGAATCTTGTCAATAAAAATAGCTGTGGTAGCCGGGTGTGGTGGTGCACACTTGTAATCCCAGCATTTGGGAGGCTGAGACAGGAGGATCCGGGTTCGAGGCCAGCCTCAGCTACCTAGTGAGGCCCTCCGCAACTTAGTGAGACCCTGTTTCAAAATAAAGAATAAAAAATAGGGCTGGGGTGTAGCTTAGAGGTAGAATGCCTCTTGGTTCAATCCCCAGTACCACACACACAAAAAAAATAGCTGTGGTGCAAAAACCCCAGGGGTATCAGAAGGCTGAGCCCCACGGGGCCTCGTGGAGACCCTCCCTCTGGAAGGATCAGAGACAACAGGCTCTCAAGGGTGCCGCAGGCACAGGGGGGTGACCCCCAAGTGGAGCACGCGTGAGGTGTCCAGAGGGAAGCTAAGCCCACGAGGGGAGAACCTTCTAGAACATACCCCCGCCCTTCACCACAGCCCTCCTAGCCTGGCGCCTCCTCACCAGCGTCTCTGAACCATAGCTGCTTGTTTGTGCTAATGCTCTGTGTACCGAGAAATGAGGCCGGGGTGCTATGGAATTATATTCATATTTATTCATTCATTTATTTATTTATGGTACCGGGGATTGAACTCAGAGGCATTCTACCTTCGAGCTACACCCCTAGCCCAATTTTATTTCTCATTTGGAAACAGAGTCTCGCTAGGTTGATGAGAGTCTCACTACTTGCTGAGGCTGGCCTCGAACCTGCGATCCTCCTGTCTCAGCCTCCCAAGAACTGGGATTACAGGCACGGGCCACTGTGCCCAGCTTATATTCATATTTAGAAGAAATCTTCCACTGGGTAAGAAACCCAGAGGCCAGGGCAAAGGCCCCGGCTAAGGCTGCTGTTCCAACCCCCGAGGAAGGACACAAAGCTTTTGTTCCCGAGTGAGTCCCCGAGGGCCAGTCTCTGCCAGGGACAGCTTCCCCATTTCATGTCGAGTCCACATGTAAGTCCAAAGGACACTCCCGGAGGCCAGAGATTCTGCCCGGCCGTGCTGGGCACTCCTCTTCTTCCCGTGAAAACCGCGCTCCCAATCGTTGGTACCCGCGGATCCGCCCTCGCTGCGGGCACCTTCTGCGTCCTTGGGTAACAGAGAGCTGTGCGCAGGCCCAGACCCTCCTCTTTATGGAGCCTGAACTCGGGCCAGGAGTCCAACCGCAAAGCAACAGGAGGCAACACGCAAGTGTTTTATGATTCCAGGGGGATCTGTGCTAAGAGGAAATCAGGCAGAGGCGGATAAAGGGGGTGTGCAGGGTTCGCCTCCAGAGGAGGTGTGTGAGCGGTGAGACTGGCACAGAGCCGAGAGCCCGGGGGCCTCAGGGAGCTCGGCAGGCAAAGGGTGCGGCAGGTACAAAGCCCTGGGGCAGGTCTGGGCCTGGTGACGGTGGTCCCTAGAGCGAGGCGTCCTGTGGCTAGCCAAGGTTGCACAGCTAGGGGGAGTTGGGGTTGCAGCTGTGCCTAAAATGGGGAGGGGGTCCTGAATGAGTGACCATAGGATCCTTAAAAGTGGGCGAGGGAGGCAGAAGAGAAGGCCAGAGCGAGGTGTGCGTGGAGGAGGCTGGGGGAGGGAACAGTCAAGGGGCACAGGCTGCCCGTGCCAGGTGCCCGGCCTGCACCTGGACTTTGTGCAGCGGGACCCCCGGGGGGTCTCTGACCTCCAGGCCGAGAGAGGAGGAGGGAGGGGGGTGGAGACTGGTTACAGCCGCCATGGGAAGCAGGAGGGTGGGTTACAGAACGGGAAGGAAGGCCAGAGTGAGCAGGAACCCCCCCACACACACACACACACTGGGCCCCAGCTCCCCCACCTAGAGTGCAATGGCGCCCGTTTAAAGCCTGCCCTCCCTGCACCTTCCTCCCCAGGAGTCAGCAGCCCCGGAAGGATGCCGCCATGCTCCACCGGCCTGCCTGGTTGCCGTGGCAACCGTCTCCAGGCCCTGGCGGGTGGTAACACTGGTGAGTGTTTGGTACCGCAGGGCTGGAACGGAGGGTAGGTGGACCAGGGCTCAGCGATGGGCAGGCCCCCTAGGGGACGTCACCCAGGCCTGGACATGGGGGTCACCCCTGTGTCCTGCGACGCACAGGTTCTGCCTCCAGCCAGGCCCCCTCCCTGTGCTATTGGTGCCATGGCCCAGCCCCCCACCCCCGAGGTTAAGGCTGCTGCCCACAGAGGAGTGGCCTGCCCTGGAGCCTGGGGCCTCAGAGGTGACACAGGGCCCCTCTCTCTCATCTGTCCCCGCTGGGCTGCCCTGGTCCCCTGGCTCCTCAAATCCTCAGGCTCCCAGGGCACCTGCACTTCCTGTGCCGCTGTGCCCTGCCCCACAAGCTACCGGCCTTCCCTCGGGGCCAGCAGCACTGGTGGCTGCTGAATGGTCACCAGGGCCTGCCGTGGCCTCGGCACCAGGAGCGGCAAGTGTGTGCCCAGCCTTGGGAAGGGGAGCAAGGGCCACACCCGGGGCCTCTCTCCCCCGTCCCAGGAGCCAGCAGCAACTGCCGTACTGCCAGGAGGGCCACACCTGCCCTCCTGATGGCCGCAGGTCCAGCGCACTGCCCTGAGGGCCAGCCTCTTCTGCCGGTCTCTGCTCTTTCCAGGGGACTGTCCCCTCCTGGGGACGGCGTCAGTGCAGTGGAGCGGCCAGTGCAGCTGGGCTCCCCGCTCTCACCTGGAGCACGGGCCGGGTCCTCCTGCTCCCTCGGTGCTGGGCCCTGCTGGGTGACCTCTCCCCTCCCTGGCTGAGATGGCGGTGCACCACCCACCCGTCCCTGTGGCGGGGAAGGGGTCATGGTTCCAGCAGGGGTGGTGGCGTACACCTCGGCTGCACTGACTTCCCACGGGTCTAGAGGTGCAGGCCCCTCCCTCGGCCAGGCCGCCAGCCTCCTGGTGCACACGGTCTCTTCTTGTTCCAGCAGGGACCCCATCCCAAGGGCCCTCTTCACGGCCCGGTCACCTCCGGAGGCCACGCCTGCCACAACTTCTTAACAGTTGGATCATGAGCAATCCTGCAAGGCAGACACTTCCAAGAAGGGATACGTGGCATATCCTGCTTTACATTATGTTATAAACAGGTGGTGGCCAGTCGGATAACAACCTCTTGACGTTAGCAAAAAACAGTGCCTTCAGACAAACAACATAAGAATTCTCTTACGAACATTAGTCAGGAAACAGGCTCTGCAAGGTAATTCGGATATGGTTACTAATCAACCTTATGTTCTCCCTCAGCACACAGATATAGAAAACAAAAGAGCTAAGCCAAAGAGATTTAGGTCTACAATCTATCTATGGGTAAAAAAGGCTATAAGAATGTGGGTATCTGGTACCCTTTATAGGGTCTAAGCACAGACAGCCTTTACCAACTCCCACAGTGTCTCTCTAGAGCCTCATAGGACACATTAATAAAGACAGACTATAGTTGACAAAAACAACAGGTGGTTTACCAAAAACTCCCTAGCTTAGACCAATGTACACAGGCCTATTCCTCGTTAATCTTTAACACTGCTTTGTACCAGAGTCAAAATAAAATCATTATATACTGAGGTAAAAACCTTTAGAAAAACAAGTTCACTATCGTCAAACTGTCAGATGACCTGTCCATAAACTTCCCTGTTCTATGTGCTCTCTGCTATATGAAATGTATAAAACCAGCTGCTTGTGAACAATAAAGTAGATACGCTTCATCACTACATTTGGTGTGCGTATTCTCGCGACCTCGTCTCATTCCCCACCTGTCGACAGACTCCCAACTCCTGCTAGGGCTGGACCCCAGCACACGCCCCCAGCCATCAGCTCAGGGACCAGAGCTTCTGCACGCAAACTCCTTGAGGGGCCAAGCACATTCCGTTCACAGCAGGTCGTTTTGCCTCTCTGTGCCTCAGTTTCTCCATTTGAAGGTGAAGACGACAATCGTTGTTGTCCACGAGATCACGTGTGAAGACCAAAGAAAGCGATGTCTAGGTGTGTGCGCGCTTGCCCACGTGGGCGCAACAGGTAGGCCGTTCTGACCGGCAGGAGGCGGCAGAACCGTTCCCTCCCAAACCACCGCCTTTCCCAAGTGGGGTGCTTTGCTGAGTCACCCAGGGCCTGGGGTGCCCACAAGATGCAGTCCATTCCAGGTGGACCTCAGACCCGTGATAAATGTGTTTTACCACAAGTGTGTCCGGTGCAGCGCGTAGGACAGAATTAGACTAAGAAAACTCTGCATGTTCATCTGAGGTTCACTTAGCCGGGGCGTGTGGCTGTGCATGTGTGTGTGTGTGTGTGTGTGTGTGTGTGTGTGTGTGTGTGGTGCTGGGTATTGAACCCATGGGCATTCTACCTCCGAGATATACCCCCAGCCCTATTTTATTCTCTATTTTGAAATAGGGTCTTACTAAGTTGCGGAGGGAGGGTCTCACAAGTTGCTAGGGCTGGCTGCGAACCTGCGATCCCCCTGAATCGTGGAGGTCCAAAAGTCTCTGGTGAGGGGCCTCTCCTCCCCTCCTCCCAGGGGCTGCAGGGCGCCATGGCCCTGGGATGCAGTTTGAGGACGGCCACTAGGTGGCACCATTGCATTGCACACGAGCCGGGCCACACATCCTGCGGGCTCTCTCTGGTCTTTGGCGGGCTCTGTCCTGTCCTGGCTCCTGCTCGGGCCGTGGGTCCCGGTGGGCAACTGGGCAGGCGAAGGCTTGGCCCGGGGCTGGTCCTCTGCTGCGGGGCCTCTGCTCCCTGCTCTGCCTCACACGCAGGCACCTGCAATACGCCCCCTCCAGAGGAGCCCCCGAGGGTCCCGCGGGGGCCGTGCGTGGTCTAGCTGGGGGGACCCAGCCCATCCCGAGCCTGGCAAGCATTGCTGCTGGGTGGGTTTGGGGCCTCAGGCGCCTACCCAGTGCAGTGGGGTCAGGGGCTCGGGGTCGCGTGGGGAGGACCCTGACCCCTGCTTACGGCACCGTCATGCCCAGAGCAAGTGCCGCCTCCCGGGTGAGGCTGCGAGCCCTCCCCTGCGCTAACTCAGTTGCTCCCGGGGGCAAATGGGAGGTCAGAACACTTCTCCATCTCAGATAGGAAGACAGGCTCAAGGAAGCTGAGCCGCCGACCAGGCCTCAGCTGGTGGGAGCAGATGAGTAAGTGAATGAATGAATGAGTGAATGAATGAATGAGTGAGAGAATGAATGAATGAATGAGAGAATGAATGAATGAGTGAGTGAATGAATGAATGAGAGAATGAATGAATGAATGAGAGAATGAATGAATGAATGAGTGAGTGAATTAATGAATGGATGAATGAATGAATGAGAGAATGAGTGAGTGAATGAATGAATGAGTGAATGAATGAATGAATGAGTGAATGAATGAATGAATGAGAGAATGAATGAGTGAATGAGAGAATAAATGAGTGAATGAATGGATGAGTGAGAGAATGAATGAGTGAATGAGTGAGTGAATGAATGAATGAGTGAGAGAGTGAATGAATGAATGAGTGAATGAATGAATGAGTGAGTGAATGAATGAGTGAATGAATGAATGAATGAATGAGTGAATGAGTGAATGAATGAGAGAATGAATGAGTGAGTGAATGAATGAGTGAATGAATGAATGAATGAGAGAATGAATGAGTGAATGAGAGAATGAGTGAGTGAATGAATGAGTGAATGAATGGATGATCGGTGGTATCTGCACTTCTCGGTGTGGCAAAGAGAGGCCCAAATGCAGTCATGGTTCCCCCAGCCTTGACCTCAGAGGTCGTGAGGAAAGGACCATTTGACCATGTGACGTGGGCCGGTTTCCTCTTGGGAAGCCCCAGGACTCAGTTTCCCCTCTGGCCAGGTGCAGAGACGGCTGTTTCCCAGGCTCCACACTCTGTGAAGTGCTGCGCACAGGAGCTGACCGGCGCTTTGCCACACACCCCCAGAGCACCAGCCCGGTCCTTCTGTGTGTGCCCCTGCGCAGCCCAGCCCCGAGGCCCGCCTGGAGACCCCCAGAGGCCCCTTCCCGTCCTCCCGCCCCAGTCAGAGGTCCTGCCGCGCCCCAGGGCCTCCACGAGGCCTGGACGCCCTCCAGGTGGGGCTGGAGCCTCTGCGGCCTTAAGTACCTGCACAAGTCTCTGCTTCCTGACTGGAGCGTCAAGCTGCAGTCTCGGAGGGCCAGCTGCGTGGTGTGGTGGCCACGAGGCTTCTGAGGGCCCGGCTGGGGCTTGGCACAGTCCTGCTTGCACCTCAAGTCCCCGGTCACCCCCTCTGCGGATGACAGCGACAAGGCCCTGCCCTCCCACCCCCTCTGGGTCACTCCGCGGCTGTTCTTCCCAAGCCGAGCCCTGGGACAGGTGCTGGCCCGAACCTAGCAGAAGACCCTGCAGCTGGGAAAGGACAGGGAGTCAGCAGGGCCGGTTCATGGCCGGCTGAGCGTCTGGGGGGAGGCAGGTCGCGCCTCCACCCTGCGCCCCCTTGAGAGACCTCACAGCCTCCCTGGCTGCAGGTCTCAGGGCTCGGAGCCCGAGGTCATGGGCAGCTGTGGACTCCAGAGGCAGGGGCGAGGTCTGTGTCCATGCTGGTGCTCTGACCGACACCGTGCCCCCAGCCAGACCCCGCCCCTGGGTTGTGCACGCGCAGCTCTGCTCTCCCCGGCCCTCTCCTGTCCCGAGCCCGTGCTCGTCCTGTCTGGCTTTCTAAACACCACCCCCAGGCACTGTCACAGCCCGGGGGGCCTCCACCCTCAAGTAGTGTGGCGTTGCCTCCGGCTCTAGGTGGGCTCCTGCCACCTCTGCGGGGTCCCCACCACAGCACCCTGGGGCCACCAGGGCCCCGCACTTCCACCACACTCACCCAAAGGACAGAAGCAGCTACCCTAGGTCTCTTGTCTCTCCGTCAATCCCACACACCCCGGGGTGCTCTACCTCCAAGCTCCACCCCCAGCCTTATTTTTAATTTTTTTATTTTGAAACAGGGTCTCGCTAAACTGCTGAGGCTGGCCTCTACCCTGTGATCCTCCTGTCTCAGCCTCCCAAGTTCTGGGATTGCAGGTGTGAGCCACCACGTCCGGCTTCCATCAATCTCTTGGTAGCAATGACCTTGAGGTTCAGAAGAGACACAGAAAGGAGCGCGCACACTCCCTGCCCCGTGTAGCCCAGAGCCCGCTCTGGCACGCCATGTCTGCACATCCTGGCACCCGGCACCTGGGATGGATCCCAGCTGCACCAGCATTGCTCCAAAATTGCCCTTGGGTAAGCTCTAGAATCCTCCCCCGCAGTAAGGCTGGCTCCGCCGTCCTTAGCTTACGGATGGGGAAACTGAGGCCCGAGGTGCGTGGCTTGCCGGAGGTCACAGTGTACTGCAGTGGCAGGGCTTGGAAGTGACCCCTGGATGCTGGACGCTGGCGCTGGCTACGGGGCCTCCCGGTCCTACTTCCAGGCCACTGTCCCCTGCCTGGACACACGTCCAGCGAGACGTCACATGAGGCCAGGCCTGCTTGTCTTGCCTGACTCAGCCGGGAAGCTGTTTTGTTACCACGTGGCTGCAGGGGGCGGCTGTTGCCACCTGCGGCCCCTGGAGCAACACAGGAAGAAAGTTGGGGTTCATGAAATAAACAGGGCGGAGGGCGGAGGAGGAGCCTGTGCCGCCCTGGAATCCCACCGGGGGCCACAGCCACCGACACCCAGGGGGAGCTGTCCCCGGAGGGCCAGACAGGCGGGGCCCCGGCCCCCGGGGGGTGGGAAGCCACGCAGGTCCCCAGGCCTCTGCCCCTGTGCCGTGAGGAGGCCAGGAGCCGCCCAGCGGGCCCCCGTGGGTCCCAGTGACCGTGACAGTGACAGGTGGGAGCCTGGAGTTGGCCCTGCCAGGGAGAAGCCAGGCCGGCCGTGGGAACCTCTCTAAAGTCACCGGGGGTGGAGCGCAGCATGCAGGTGACGGTTTTGAAGCATCCTGGGGGATTCCTTTCTAGAACCTGAAGCTCCCCTCCCAGAGCGAGGCTGGGATCTTCCTCGACCACCTCAAGATCGCTGCACACACCTGCCTTACTGGGGATCGAGCCCAGGGGCAGTCTACCTCTGAGCTACAGCTCCAGCCCAATTTTATTTTTATTTTGAAATAAGGTCTCGCTAGGTTGATGAGAGCCTCACCACTTGCTGAGGCTGTTCTTGAACCTGTGATCCTCCTGTCTCAACCTCCTAAGCCCTAGGATTATAAGTGTGTGCCACCGCGCCTGGCTCTCAAGCCTGTTTATTTTTAATTTATTTTTTTGGTACTAGGAATGGAGTCCAGGAGCATTCCACTTCTGAGCTACACGCCCAGCCTTTTATTATTTTTCAAGCAGGAGCTCGCTAAGTTGCTAAGGGCCTCATTAAATTGCTGAGGCTGGTCTCGAACCTGCAGTCTTCTGTCTCAGCCTCCCAAGTACTGGGATTACAGGAGGGCGCCACCACGCCTGGCTGTCTTAAGTCTTTTTAACCCAGCACGACCCCACAGGCTTTTTGTGTGTTCTGTGATCACAGGCAGCTGTGATGGAAGCGGCCCAGAGTACTGCACCTCGGGGAAGCTCCGAGGAACAGTCACACGCTCCCCTTTCATTGGACATGTAGGTAGCTTCCGAGTGTTCACCGGGTAAACGATGGCTCGGGGAACCTCAGGGAACCTCGGCACCGGAGCGGCAGACACAGCGAGCACCTCTGAGGTCCTCAGTACCTGGGACAGCGCGTGTCACACAGACAGTTCCAGGCACTGAACCTGGCTGGCCGTGGCACCGTCCCCCAGGCCCGAGGGCATCAAGTGCTGCCTCTTTTTTCCTTCTCTCTCTCTTTCTTCCTTCCTTCCTTCCTTCCTTCATCCTTCTTTCCTTCCTTCCTCCTTCCGTCCTTTCTTTTCTTTTTCTTTTTTTCTTTCTTTTTTTTTTTTGCGGTACTGGGGATTGAACCCAGGGGCATTCTACCTCCGAGCTACACCCCCAGCCCTATTTTTTATTCTTTATTTTGAAACAGGGTCTCACTAAGTTGCGGAGTGCCTCACTAGGTAGCTGAGGCTGGCCGCGAACCTGGATCCTCCAGTCTCAGCCTCCCGAATGCTGGGATTACAAGCGTGCGCCACCACGCCCGGCTCCGTCCTTTCTTTTCCTTTCTTTCTTTCTTTTTTTAAATATGGTACTGGGGATGGAACCCAGGGACATTCTACCTCCAAGCCACACCCCCAGCCCTATTTTATTCATTCATTTTGAAACAGGGTCTCACTAAGTTGCAGAGGGCCTCACTAAGTAGCTGAGGCTGGCCGTGAACCTTCGATCCTCCTGTCTCAGCCTCCCAAGTACTGGGATTACAGGTGCGTGCCGCCACGCCCGGCAAGTGCTGCCTCTTTTTAAGGTACGGGTTTCCATGCACGTCCCTGCCTGGCTGGACAGGTGTCATCCGGCACGTGGTCTCGGGAGACAGCGTGTGTTTCCTGGGGCTGCTGTGCCCAAGTGGCCTAGACTGGGGCCAGGACAGTAGCCGTTTGTGTCCTCACATTCTGGAAGCTGGACGTCCAAGAAGACTTGAGCAGAGCCTAACCCCCCACCCAGGGCGCCAAGACAGGGCGGCCTCCTGTCCTGGTTCCTGGCTCGAGCTGCCTCTCTCTAGCCTTGCTGTGTGTGCGTGCATGTGTGCGTGCGTGCGTGTGTCCACCCAAGGTTCCTCTGCATGAGGGCACCAGTGGTGTTGGGCTAGGGCCACCTTGTTCCAGAGTGCCCACATCTGTCATTAGCGATGACATCTGCAATGACCCTATCTCCAGACACGATCACATCTGGGGTCCCGGGCTGGATGTATAAATGTTGGGGAGCAGATTCAACCTTAGCAGACACTGACCGGAGAGGTCCTGTGCGTGGTCGCCTCCTGCCCGGAAGGAAGCGTGCGGGCTTCTCTGGCACCATGGTGGGGGCTCTGGAGCGCGCCGGAGCGAGTGCCGGGAGGCGAGGTCTTGGCAGGGAAGGCTGGAGCCTCTGGCAGGCGAGGTGGGCCCCGGGTTTCTTCTGGGGGGAGAGGGAGAGGGAATCGATGCAGAGAGCGTGTGGCTTGTCAGGCTCCGTTCTCCTGCTCACAGTGCAAGTTCAGCAAACCACTTAGCAGTCCCATTAAGCTGACAAGTGTGCTCAGAAATGGAAAAGTGATTTTTTTTTTTTTTATGGCATTTACTGCTCAGACCTACGCACTCGGCTGATAAAACAGTGCCCCGCAAAGAATGCATTTTGATCTGGGTCCCCCGGTGGCCTTTGTCCTGTCTAAAATTACGACCCAACAGGTAAGAGCCCGCCACGGGGTGGGACTCTGTGGATACCAGCAGCGTGAATGCAAACGTGAGTGACCGGTGTGTGACGCTGGACGGCCAGGTGCAGGCCTGTGGGGACGGCCCCGTGGCCCTGAATCCTGCACCCCTGCGAGCCCGGAGACCCCCAGCACTGAGGGACCAAGGCAAGGTCCCAGGGGAGGGTCAAGACTCTCACACACCCCCGAGGGGGGCCTCTGTGTCAGGACCCAGCAGGAACCTAGGTAACCAGCTGAGCTGTCCACCTGTCAAAGTGTGCCCTCAGTGGTAGTGAGTTCACTGTCTGCAGAGGCATGCAAGCGGAGTCTGATCGGCTGTCAACTGGGGATACCGGGGCAAGCATGGATGGGCACAAAGTTGGAGGAGGGGCATGTGAAGCAGGCCCCGGGCCGTGAGGCTAAGGAGGGCTCACTGAGGCTGAGCTGGGCCTTGCGGGGAGCACTCAACCTGCTGGCCACCTCTCCTGCTCACATCAGACTTTCTGTTTTATGGACGAGAAAACCGTGCTTCTGAGCGTCGGGGAGCCAGGCCTTCTCCCTCCCTCTCAGAGGGTCCCCGCCAGGCCTGCGGCCCCCGTTGGCAGGAGCTGGGGAGGAGGCGGCTGGCCGGCCGAGGGGCAGCTGGGGCAGGAGGAATTCCAGGCACGAAGATTGCTTCAGCCTGCGCCGCAGCGGGCGGCCCCACCGTGCTGCCGGCTTCTCGGCTCTCGGTGCAGAGCGAAGATTAGCAGCCTCCACCCTCCGAGCAGCGGTGAGATCATGGGCTGCTTCGGTACGTCCTGTCAACTCCCCCAAAGTAATGGGGAACAGATGCTCCTGAGGGGCCCGCGTGGGGAGAGCAAGTGATTACAGCTGCCGGGCTCCAGCTGCCTGCAGGGGCTGGACATGGCTTCCAGGGGCCAGCAGGTGAACACGCTTCTCCCAACTAGAAGCCACCCACCGTCACTGGCCAGCACGCCCTGGGGCCCAGCCCTCTGCTCGGCCTTGAGGCTCGGTACTCCTGACCTTCGCGAGCGTCCCTTGGCAGGGGAAATGCCCTGCTTCGTTCGAAGATCAGGGACCGGGCCCTGGGAGAGGTTGGGACTGACTGGGCGCAGTGTCTAGGACCCCAGCAGACCCAGCTCGGGTCCCCGGGGTCCTAAGGCCCCCACCAGCCGTTTTCCAGGCTGCTCGAGGCTTCCCTCCCATCCACACCCTCGCTCAGGTGGTGGGAAAGCAGGCTGCCACGTGCAGGACCCGGCCGCCTGTATGGATGGCAAGCAGGGACCAGAGGGGACGATCACCTGGTGGTGGCTCCAGGCCTCTGCCCGCGGCTGTCCTGTGTCCTTTACTTCCGTTTTACAGCAATGTCCCCGGTGCCCATGATAACGTAGAGACGGCAGCAGCAGCAGAAAGACAGACACAACCACCCAGGGTGCTCTGCTCCCGACCCAGCACCTGCTACCACGTGAGCCGCTCAGGGGGTGACCGTGGCGCACACGCAGACCGCGTGGTTCGAAGCTGATGAGAAGAGCTAAGGAGAAAAATGGGGGTTGTGGGGAGAGGGGAGCTGGCGTCCTAAACAGGGAAATCTGCGTGGCAGAAATTCCTGCACAGAGGCCTGCGTTAGGAGACGGGGGGGCCAGCCGTGCCGAGCGGAGCCAGGAGTCTCAGGAGAAGGGAAGAGCCAGTGCAAAGGTCCTGCAGCGCCTGCCCGGGCGACGTGCTGCCGTCTCTGAGCCCAGGCGCCTGGACACTGCAACAGAACTGCGCAGGCCAGCAGCTGGGAAGGTCAGGCGTGTTCTGGCACGGTGCTCCAGGCCAGGGTCTGAGAAGGGCTTCACTGGGCGAAAAGTCAGGGGGAGGGTGTACCCCTCCTCCCCCTCCTTCTCCTCCCCCTCCTCCTTCCCCTCCTCCTCCTCCTCCTCCTCTGTCTCAGGAGGACCAGGGTGACACTTCATGCAGGGTGTCAGGATTATCCAAGACCACGTCTTCACCCTGGCCGCCTCCACAAAGGCTCTTCTTACCAGCAAGGTGATATTTGGGGTCCCAGGGACCAGGATGTGGACATTTGGGGGGCTGTTGTGCAGGGCTGGAGCTGTCTCCCAGGCACGGGGTCCAAGTGTGGCTGCAGCTCGGCCTAGGAGGACGGCGTGCCAGCAGGAAGTCTCGGGCACAGAGCACCTGCAGCAGCGCATCAGGCCGTGCCGGCGGAGTCTGAGCTCTGTCCCCTACCGCCAACGTCTCGGCTTGGGACAGCCCACTCTGTAACCAGGGAGGACTGCCACGGCCCAGGCCGCACCCCGCTGCGTGACCCTCTGGGGCATTTCTTCCGTCTGTGCCTCTCCTTTTTTTTGTACTGAGGATTGACCCCAGGGGCACTCTACCTCTCAGCTACACCCCCAGCCCTATTTTATTATATTATTTTGAAACAGGGTCTCCCTAAGTTGCTGAGGGTCTTGCAAGTTGCCGAGGCTGGCCTTGAACCTGTGATCCCCCGTCTCTGCCTCCCAAGTACTGGGATCACAAGCATGCGCCACCATGCCTGGCTTTCTTTCCTCCTGTCTAAGAGGCAGAGTGGGATTCAAACAAGCCCCGGGCAGGACAGGATGCAGGGTGTGGCTCTGAATCCCGGGGTGCCAAAAGACGCTCCTCAGGGGAGCAAGCCAAGGCCATCCCGGACGCAGGACGCTCCCAGACTCAGACCCCAGGGACGAGCAGGAGTGGACCTTGTCGCCTCGGGACTGTGTCCACAAGGGAGAAGAAATGATAGTCACTGACACTAACCTGAGGGCTGATTCGAGCTCCCCACGGGGCTCTTCCCACAGACCCTCGGGGCGGAGCCGGGCCACGCAGAGGCCGGGGCCTGCCTCCGGTGAGCACGGGGCCAGTGGAGGGGGAAACGTGAAATCGTGAGTGCAAAGCCGAGAACAAAGGTGAGTATTCGGTTACCGGCAGAAAGAAACCACAGCATTCCCACATTCTTCAAGATTGACAAATAGCGCGGATATTGGAAAATCCAGAAAAAAAAAAAAAACCCAAAACATGTGATTTTTATTAGCCGCTTGGCAGGTAATAAAAATGGTACTTCTGCCGCTCTCCTCCGGCAGTTTTGTCTGCCTGATCCTTTAATGTGTCTTCATGGGACGATGCTGTAACGCCGTTCTCTACCCAACGACAGGGAAGCCGGCCGCCGCTTCCCTCTCCTGAGTCCCGATTCAATTTGGTTTTGATTGTCATTGGTTTAAAAAACAAAAAACGTTGTTTTGTTTTGCTTTAACTTCACAACTCATTACCATGCCAAAAATAATTTGGAGGTTTTTTTATTTTTTGTGTAATGCTTTCACATGATTCGCTTCCCGTTTTTAATTGGATTATTCATCAGTCCAAGAACCATTTGGTGCTTCGATTCAAATGATATCCGCTCCTGCCGGGCATGGTGACACAGGCCTCAATCCCAGAAGCTGAGAGACCGAGACAGGAGGATTGCAGGTTCGAGGCCTGCGTTGTAACTTGTGAGACCTTGTTTCAAAATTTTAATTTTTTTTTTTTTTTTTTTTAAAAAGACCGTGGCTGGGCGTGGCAGCACACGCTTGTAATCCCAGCATTTGGGAGGCTGAGACCGGAGGATCTGATTTCGAGGCCAGCCTCAGCTACCTAGTGAGGCACTCCGCAACTTAGTGAGACCCGGTTTCAAAATAAAGAATAAAAAAATAGGACTGGGGGTATAGCTCGGAGGTAGAACGCCCCTGAATTCAATCCCCAGTGCCGCAAAAAGAAAAAAAAGAAAAAAGAAAAAAGACTGTGGCTATAGCACGGAAATAGAATGTCCCTGGGTTCAGTCCCCGGTAGCCCCTACAAAATGACATCTGGTGTTGGGAAGCTCCTCTGGAAGAGCCGACTGCTGTTTTCAGCACAGCCGGCGGCTCGGCGTTTGGCGGCTGCTTTCGTCTTTGCTGTTCGGCTCTCCCACCTTTCTTTCACATTCTGGCCATTTTATCTGCTCCCCGCCCCCTCCCTCGGCTCAGCTCTTTAAGAGATAAATTTAAAGTTGACCATCAGGCACCTTTGATGTCAGCTGCAGGGGGAGTCTGCGATTTCTCACTTGCGTTACTGAAACGCTCCAAACTGTCTTGGCGAATTAGGGTTTAGAGGTAGGCTGGCGCGCTGTCAAGCCGCTGAGAGCCTCCCTGCGTCTCGTGTGTGCAGACCTGTCTCCCTCTGGGTTCTGGGCCGGGGGCAGCTTTGCCAGCACCTCTCCCACCTGTGGCCGCCTCCGTCCCCTCCTCCCCCGGCAGCAGCTGCTGTGGCGCTGATCATGGGTGCTGGCCGGCAGGCTGGGCCCACCCTGACCCCGCTTCACTTTGCTAAGCACCTCGGGCAAAGTCATTGGCAAGACGTGGACTCTCCCTGCTCCCCTGCCTGGCAGCTGGTGACCTTGACTTCCATCTGCGCATGAGCCGTGCAGGGTGGGGATCGGCCTGGAACCTGACCCTCCGACACTCCGCCCCCCTCCGCTTGCCCCAGAGAGCAGCCGGGATGTCCAGGGGGCCCAGAGGGTCATGTCTCTCCTGCTGGAGGGGAGCTCACGGGGCCTGCACCCTGGAAGAAAAACCCGGGGGAGAGAGGAGGCAGCCTGAACTAGAGGTCTCTAGGCAAGAAGCAGGAGAGCCAGGAGTGGCGGCACACGCTGTGATCCCAGGACTCGGGAGGCTGAGGCAGGAGGATAGCAGGCTCAAGGCCAGCTTCAGCAATTTAGGGAGACTCTCAGCAACTTAGCGAGGCCCTATGTCAAAATAAAAAATAAAAGAGACTGGGTGTAGCTCAGAGATAGAACACCCCTGGGTTTAATACCTAGTACAAAAGAAGAAGGAAGAGGAGGAAGAGGAGGAGGAGGAGGAGGAGGAGGAGGAGGAGGAGGAGGAGGAGGAAGAGGGAAGCCCTGGCGTGATGAAGGAACATGGGCTGGTGTTCCGGCTGTGTGACCCCAGGCAGGTTACCTAACCTCTCTGTGCTCATCTTCAATAGGGAAGAACCCCAGTGAGTTCACAGTCCACGTGGCCACCTAGTACAGGACGGGCTGCAAACTGGAGTCCTGAACTCCCCGCACAGATGAGGGAAAGCTAGCTGGTCCCTCGAGTTCTGTCCAGATGGCGAGGCCTCCCGTCCGCCCGAGCGGCGGGGCTGGGCAGCTGCACGCCATCCCTTGCCCGTAATTGCTTGAAGATGCGCTCAGCTTCCCAGCGGCCTCCAGGGCCCCTGGCCAGCGCTCACAGCCAGCCTGGCCCTGCGATCTCACCGCCACCCCTGACAAGGAGGGAGGCAGAGCACCGCTGGACACAGCCCCGCCATCGTGGCCAGGGCCCGGGCAAGCCGCAGGTCACTGGAACCCGCTCCCGTAGGTGGGAGATTTGAGCTTGAAGGAAGGCACTGCTTCTCCCTCTCCTAGCCCCGGCCACGAGGGTCCCTCAGCAGCGGGGGCGCACAGCCAGGGTCCCGGCACCCGCACCGACAGGGGGCCAAGAAACAGGCCCTGCACATAAAGCGCACCCCCAAAGAGGTCTTTGCCCCGATCCTGGAGCCTGGATGTGCGCCCCCTAGCGGGGGTAAAAGGACACTGCAGGTGTGGTTGACTTAAGGGTCTTGAGATGAGATTATTCTGGGTAACCTCGGTGGTTTCCAGGCAACCACAGGGACCTATGAGAGAGTGCGGGAGGCCAGAGTCGGAGGAGGGATGCCGGGATGGGAGAGGGGGCAGGGGGAGGCACGCTCTCTCGCTGGCTCTGAGGATGGAGGCAGGGGCCGCAAGCCAAGGTGCTTATGCGCAGCTACAAGTGTCCTACCTGGGGCCTCCAGAAGGAGCAGGGCCCCGCTGACACCCTGCGTTTGGACTTCCGGCCACCAGAACTGTCAAAGAACAAACTCGTGTGGCCCAAGCCAGTAAATTTGTGCTGATTTCTTGCAACAGCCACGGGAAAACAAATACAATAATCAATACTCCTGATCGATCCCCCTGGGCCTTCACGGAGGCCCCAGTGTGGAGCAGGCTCGCGTGTCTCACCAGTGGCCCGGTGAGACGGACACACAGGAAGCTGAGAAGGGACTCCATTACTCCCGGTAGGTGACAAGAGACAGAGGCACCCGAGATGCCCCGCAAGCTGGGCCCGCGGGCTCGGGGGGTGCCCGGGCAGAGGATTGTGGGTGTTCCACGCTCCACCATGGCAGAGGCACCGCAATGGACACTCCATTCCACGACGGCACGTTCCTGGCACATCCCGAAGTCACTCTGAGAGTCACCGGGGAGAAAGTGGGCAGCGGGGCCGGCCAAGGCTGTCAGGGTTCCGCTTCACCAAGCAGACAAGGGGTCTCAGCCTGGTCCATGGAATTCACGGTCCAGATGGGCAGCCGAGGAGAGCCGGGCCTGTTCAGCGGGAGGGAGCCAGCGCGGCCAGTCCACAGCCTGGACACTCGACCGGCTTCTCCTCCAGCCCTTGGAGTCAGAGTGCCACGGCACAGACGGCGGCACGGGCTCAGCTGGGGTGCCACAGTGGTGCGGGGAGGAGGGGCTGGGTCCTGTGGGTGGAAGTGGCCGGCTTCTTGTCCAGGAGACGGGACTGAGCAGATGACAGGGGTGGGACTGAGCCACTCGGGGCCGGTGGCGCCCACTGGACGCCCTCTGGCCCTCTGTGGACTTCCAGCTGCTGCTTCTCCTGCCATGGCCTGCCCTCGGTCTTTCCCCCTTCTTTCTTTCCATCTTTCCTTCTATATGAAAGAACAGTCCTGCCAGTATTTTTTTAATTTTTAATTTTAATTCTTATTTATTTATTTATTTATTTATTTTTGCGGTACTGGGGATGGAACCCAGGGGCATTCTACCTCCGAGCTACACCCCCAGCCCTATTTTTTTATTCTTTATTTTGAAACAGGGTCTCACTAAGTTGCGCAGGGCCTCACTAAGCAGCTGAGGCTGGCCTCGAACCCGGATCCTCTTGTCTCAGCCTCCTAAGTACTGGGATTACAAGCCTATGCCACCATGCCCTGCCTCCTGCCGCTATTTTTATGTATGTGTTTTTTTGTGGTTCTGGGATCAAACCCAAGGGCATTCCACCACTGACCTACCTCCCCAGCCCTTCCATCTGTTATCTTGAGACAGGGTCTCCCTAAGTGGCCCAGGCTGGCCTTGAACCTGCCTCTGCCTCCTGAGGAAGTGGGATTACGGTTGTGCACCTCTGCGCCTGGCCCCTCCACCATTTTTTTTTTTTTTTTTTTGCGGTACTGGGGATTGAACTCAGAGGCATTCTACTTCCGAGCTACACCCCCAGCCCTATTTTTTATTCTTTATTTTTGAAACCGAGTCTCACTAAGTTGCGGAGTGCCTCACTAGGTAGCTGAGGCTGGCCGCGAACCCGGATCCTCCGGTCTCAGCCTCCCGAATGCTGGGATTACAAGCGTGCGCCACCACGCCCGGCTCCCTCCACCATTTTTTAATGAAGTTGCTCACTTGGGGACAGAGTCAGAGCTGCCTTATTGCACCCGAGCCCACTCCGGTCTGTGGTGTCCAGCCTCCTGGCCCTGGTCATCTCCCAGGACTGAGGGCCAGCACCCAGGGGTGCCTGCAGAAATGCCCTATCTGAGAGGGGAGCCATGGGACGCTGCCTGTGCCCGCGTGCCGGATCCACTCGGGAATCGTGGGGACCCACTCGTGTTCTGCGGTTCCCAGGACAAAACATCTGCTGTGGGAGCTTAATGAGCTTAATGTGCGAATCCACCTGGTACAGAGTGATTTTAGTGAAATCCCCTAGCTGCTGGGCATGGCGGCGCACGCCTATAATTCCAACACTGGGGAGGCAGAGACAAGAGGATAACAGGTTCGTGGCCAGCCTCAACTACTTAGTGAAGCCCTCCACAACTTAGTGAGACCCTGTTTCCAAATAAGAAATGAAATCAGGCTGGGGGTATAGCTTGAAGGTAGACTGCTTCTGGGTTCAATTTCCAGCACCAAAAAATAAAAAAATCCCCTAGCTGCAGAGGCCAGGGCGCCACGTCGAGCAGCGGAGACCAAAAAGTCGGTGACGGGCTGGGCCTGGTCTGCATTCCTCATTCTGGACGCTCCTGGGGCCCGCACAGCGCTGGGGCCACCAGGGGCCGAGCAGGACCATCACGCTCGCCGAGTTTTCACGTCTAAGGGGAGAGTTAGACATCAACCAGATGACACGAACGCGTGTGTGTGGAGCCGCCTTGGGAGCGGGCTTGCAGGCAGCGAGCAGGTGCACAGAGGAGGTCAGGGAGAGCCGGAGGACACCCAGGTTCCTGCACTGGAGTGGGCAGCGGCCTGTTTATCTCCATAAGCCTTTATGGCCAAATGAGCCGCACCCACGTGCTCCATCCCCTGGCACAAAGTATTCAAAGTAAATGGGGGGAGGAAGGGAGGTCGGAAGCAGGCTCCTGGTGCATTCAGGAAGGGCGCACAGAGTGGAGGAGCTGTGATCTGAGGTGCAGCAGAGGCGGGCGTGGGGGGGCCCTGGTCACCCCACAGGCATCTGTCCCCAGGCGCTGCCCAGTGTAGACCGGCCTAGTTCTGGAAGGTTCCTTTCAAAGCGTTTGCGGGCCGGCCTTCCTGCCTGGGATCCAGGATGTGGGAGTGATTAGCCACCGCCCCTCAGGTGTCCGACACGCACGGCTGCCCCCGCGCCTCAGCCCGAGCTCCTTTCAGCATCAGACGAAGAACAAACAGAGCCCACCAGAGACACACTGCAGACCCCCAGGTGCTTCAGAGAGCGCCAGCCAGGGCCTCGACCCCACCCGAGGACGCGGCCTTCAAACGCCAGGCGCATGTGGACGCAAGATGGGCCCACCTGTGCGGAGCTGCGGCCTCCGAGCCCGTCCCCCACCTGCCCCTCCTGACGCCCCACCTCCGGCTGGAGCAGCCCCACTGGTGCCTGGCGAGGGCGGGTGGGGGAACCTAGAGGAGAAAGGTGGGACCCCAGCCCTGCAGGAGGGCCTGGCCAGCCGGAGAGGTGCATGCTTTTAATCCCAGTACTTGGGAGGCTGAGACTGGAGGATCCAGGTTCTTGGCCAGCCTCAGCTACTTAGTGAGGCTCTCCGAAATTTAGTGAGACCCTGTTTCAAAATAAAGAATAAAAAATAGGGCTGGGGGTGTAGCTCAGAGGTAGAATGCCCCTGGGTTCCATCCCCAGTACCACCAAAAAAAAAAAAAAAGAAGAAAGAAAGAAAGAAAAGATAAAAGCCAGGCGTGGTGGCACACCCTTGTAATCCCAGCACTTGGGAGGCTGAGACAGGAGGATCACAGATTCACAGCCAGCCTCAGCTACTTAGTGAGGC